>LOEQ01005451.1:82388-125326 GCA_001685075.1 Bramus lutescens | reverse complement strand
TTGGAAGAGCAGACAATGCTCTTAACCTCTGAGCCATCTCTCCAGCCCCCTGTTCACATTTTTTAAACTCTGTTTTTCAATCAGCTTACTCTAAAATAATTAGTTCACATAAAGGCATTTCTAACATGCTTAGTTTTGGTTAATCTTTCCCTTCAGCTTTTCCTCTCCCCTATTTCCATATCCTAGCCTTGCTTAAGCCTCTCCATCCCCTAACTACTTTCATATTCTGTATATTCTTCTATGTCCCCGTCCCTTAAGCCACCCTCTCTATTGACCCTTTCTTAGCTTCTGACCTCTGAAGACACTACAAGTTAAATGTGCTAGTCTCGGAGGTCAAAGGTAGACTCTACAAATGAGAGCAGTCGTGTTGCATTTGCCTATCTGAGCCTGGGACTACTTCACTTGGTGTATTTCCCAGTAATATCCGTTTTCCTCGCAACTTCAGAATTTCGTTTTTCTTTGCACCCGAATAAAATCTAGTGTGCCACTTACACGTGAGTGTGGCAGTCATCACATCTGCCATTGACTGTTTTGACATTCATTCCTGAGTATCTTAGAGAGAAGGTGTAATCTTTTTGAAAGGGGTTTGTAGTCAAACATGGTGGCTCACACCCGTAATCTAAACACATGAGAGAGTAAGACAGAAGATTACCACAAGTTCAATGCCAGCTTGGTCTACATAGGCCAACCTCAAAGTCTGTCTCAAACATACATACATACATACATACATACATACATACATACATACATACATACATACATATATGGGGGAGGCATTCTATTTCAGTTGTTGTTCATTCTGTTGGTGGTTTGGTTTTTGTTTTGGTTTGATTCATGGTCGTACCATATAGCCCAGACTTGCCTCAAAGTCAGGGTCCTCCTGCCTCTACTTTCCTAAGCATCAAAAGTACTATGTGTACCACTGCTCAACTAGCATGATTTCTTAATCACAGTGCTGTTATCACACCCAAAATTAACATCACCAAACATCCAATTTCTAGCCCCCAAAAGACTTCCTGCCTCCTCTTTAAAACAAGGCCACACATGGCATTTTTAGTACATATTTGTGGTCATGCAGTCATGTAGTCTAGAAGAGTACCATCCACTCCATGGTTCTTTTTTATTCCATTGGCTTTCTAAGAGACCAGAGTACAGATTTTCCATTGCATGCCTCAATCATGGTCCATGACTCTAAGCTACTACAAATATAAAATTTAGCATTAAAATGAAAGGAAAATAAAGTAGAATTATAAGTAACTTTAAGTTAAACTTATGTAGACTATAAAAAAGAAAAGGTTCAGTCTGTTGAGAATTTTTTTAATTAAAATGTTTATAACAATGTTATAAGGAATTTTAACATCAAAGCATCCAAAGTGACTGTGCTCTTGTGACTGTTATGTTTGTATGCCATTTTGGCAAATATAGTCTCTAATACAGGTGGTATTATACAAGTCAAGAAATTCTACTTTTTGCCTGATAGATAAACTTAGTTCACTTTTCAGCTGATTTAAAGAAATACTCCAAGGCTTAGGGAACATCAAGGAAGAGGGGGAAGGAAGAAAGAGCTGGAGGGTGGAGAGGCCGCTATGAAATGCTGTCTCTGGATGTGACATGGCCACTGTACTCGTGATTTCAGTGTAGCTGTGCTGAACAAGATCAAGCCACCAAAACCATGTTATCAGTCCACACTGCAACAGACAGCACTAACCGGACTCACTGGGTCACCTGGACAAACTGGACATGTGTGGGAATGGGAATGTGTTGGGGATATCTGGAGGCAGTTGGGGTGGACAAAATCAAACCCTTTAATGATTTTTAGTGCATTGTTAACATCCTGTCTTTGTGTTCTGGCTTTTCCCTTACTGAAACAAAATATTTGAATCACTTTACAAAGACAAAAATTGTTTTGGCTCACAGTGTTGAAGGTTTTTGTCTGTAGTCAGTTGTCTCCATTGTTGTTGGGCCTGGGGCAAGCAGCACAACACAGCAGTGTCACTTGGCAGAGTAAATCTTGGCACTCAAGAGACACTAAGCAGAAAGGGGAAGGTCCCATCTTAGACATGATCCCATGACCAGAAAACCCACTCTAGGACCCTCCTCTTAAAGTTTCTACCAGTTCTCAGTCGTAGGGAGTGCATCAGGTGTGTGTGTGTGTGTCACACACACACACACACGCGCGCGCGCGCGCGCACACAGTGTCTGTGTGTGTGTGTGTGCGCATGTGGTGATGGGGTGGGGGTCAGATCCAAGTGAGCAGTTTGTTTCTCTTAAGCCAAGCATTGTATGGTGTGTACTCAAATTCCTGATGTCCAGAAAGAACAGCAATAGGGGAGAGGAAAAGTGAGAATTGTCTTCATCTGAGACCACAGAGACTGGAAGTCACAGACCTGAGACTCTTGGTCCATGGCCTGTGGCTTGGCCCAGCACACAGAGACCTATACCTTGTCGACTTCATCTGTTGCTCACCTGGGGTGTTTAAGGTTTTTCTCCCATCCTTTGCACTGAGACATTGAACTCTTCCCACGAAGGAGTGTCACTATTGTTTTACAAACCAGCTTTGGCAGAAAGGACTGTATCTTTTGACTACATCTGCCTTAAGTTTTCACCTCTGTGCACACAGTAGCCTGGTGGGTTGTTCTTTAAGGGGATACAGACAGAGAAAGACAGTCCTCTGTCTGGGGCAGTGACTTTTTCTGTAACACATAACACACTGCTGCAGTTAGGTTGCAGCTCACTGCCCCTTGTATTCCAAACACAGGGATATGTTCCCACCAATCCCAAGTCAATGACTTACGAGGTTAAAAAAGAAATTCGTATTTTTAGAAATCATCATTATTCTTGTCGTTCCCAGGAAGAGACTTTTATGTGATAGCACATCTCATCCTTATCTTAAGATGAATCGTCTGTAGGCTGTTTGGTTGCAGCTTGTTTCCTGCAGCAGCTACAGACACTATTACAGGGCAATAGTGAGTCTGACCTGTAAGGAATCTAAGTACTTAGCTTTCCTTATGTCTTACACCTAAGACATTTTTAAAAGCATCCTTAATATTCTGATCAGGTCACAGTCTGGATGGAAGAAATATCAGTGATCCAGGAAATGGAAATGGCCTTTTCCTCATTCCACTATGAATGCATCAGTGCTGTGAAGGGTGCTGCTGGAAGCAGCATGAGGTGATTGCATTTGAAGAGTTCTTTGTTCTTGCTTCAGGTGGATCATCCATGCCATGGAGTATGAACTACAGATCCGTGGTGGAGATGAGCCGGCTGTGGACTTGTATCAGCTCTCGCCCAGTGAGGTTAAACAGCTGCTCCTAGACATTCTCCAGCCTCAGCAGAGTGGGAGGTAATAGAGGCTTTTGTTTCCTGTAGACTCGGAAAGACACAGAAACATCTGATTTTTTAGCTGATATGAATGAGAAATTAGTATGACATCAATGGGAAAATTCAGACACTAGGCAGGGTGGCATATACCTATGATCCCAGCACTTATGATGCTGAGTCAAAATGATTGTCTGGGCTTTCTGGTTAGTACCATGAGTACCAGGCTGGGTAAAACAGAAGGAGTCTCAGCAGAACATGAGGCCACCTTCCCAGCCAGACAGCATGGACACGGATGAATCGAAATGTCTGGATTTATGATTCTGTGTTGATTTGCATTTTATATTTTTTCCAGGTATAATTTATAACACTCTCCTATTTTTTATCTGTGCACTGTATAACACTTTATTCAACTTTGATTAATTTTTTTTCTGGAACTTTACAGTATTTGGCATCTCCTCCCAACACTTTGGCAGAAGAAATTGGGTTTAGTAGCATTATGTAGATGTGCTACCTGACTCTGTCTCCCTAAGTAGACTATAAGCATCAGACATAAATCCTTCCATATAGTTCACTTAGAAGAAAAACAAATCAAAACAAGTATTTGTGGATTGCCTTGAATTTAATATTTTTAATTCCAGAACGAACAGTAGTGTAATTATTTAGGCAAGTACTTATTTAGTATATTTGCTAAATACATTAAAGCATCCCCAAGGTGATGAAGTTATATGCCTAGAAGATTCTAACTGGACTATCTACAAGAGAGGTTGTCTACTAAAGTGTGTATGTGTGTGTATATATATGTACACATACATGTATATATTATAGATTATAGATATGTGCCTCGCTGTCTTCTCTAACAATATATTTGAACAAACAAGTGAGTTTCCTTGTCATAGGACAGTTGACATTATAAGATGTTGGTTGTAAATGTAACAGCATCATATTGACGTCCCAAGAGCTGTTTCCTGAGCTCCATGTGGAAAAACTAGCAAGAGAACTGGAAAACATAAAAGAAAAGCTTTCTCCGATGGTTTTAACCGGTGGCATAGCTTCTGTGAGCAAAACAGTGTGGTAAACAGATGGCCCTGGGCAGCAAAGACAGCAGAGATGAGCCTTCCATAAACACGCATTTGGGATCCACTGCATGGGAACATTGCCATCACAAGTTACTGCATCAAGAATGGACTTTTAAAATAAATTCTTTTCACAACTGGATCACTGTTTGCAAACAGGTAAAATCAGATACTTGTTATGACACCACAACCACCTCCAAGTAGACTAGAGGTCAGTATGTAAAGCATGGGACAGAGAAGACAACACTGGTGAATTTCTCTTTAACCTTGGCATGGGAAAGACTTTAAGTAGGATTTAACCCAAAGGTAGGATAAGAAACAACTAGCAAAGCTTATCAGATTTTAAATAACATTTTTTAATGCAAAGGTAATCTCAAAAGAAAACCAAGAAACTGGACCCAAACATGTTCTGAAGAGTTAGTATCCAAGAATTCTTAAAAACTGAGAGATAACCACCCCAGACCAAACTGGAGGGGAACATGAACAATGTGTACATTTTATAAAATGGCCTTTGACTATTATAAAAGATGTTCATATTAATATACAATTAGGGCCATGTCTGGGGCATGCCAAGAGACTTCTTAGCTGTCTCAGGGCCTAAGTCAGAGCATGTGGCGAGCATTTGCCAAGGCTGTGAGGAGAAGTAACTGCTTGTGTAACTGGGGTACAGCCCTGCTGGGGGAATTTGACATCAGAGAACTCTGCTTCAACCCAGATCCTTTTAGTAATCTACAACATGAAAATGTGTGTACATAAGATCATTGATTAGATCATTGCTTATAATTGAAAATATTAGTATTTCTACAACCTAACTGTCCATATACAAGAAATGATTGGAACATAATAGAGTACTGTGTGCCTTTGAAAAATGAAATTCTAAGATATATTGTAAGATGAAACAGCAAGGTGCAAAAGAATGTCAGTTCGTAGTTTTAAAAACATATGCATTCATTTGCGCAGAAGAAATACAGGAAGAATAAGTCAGAAGCTACTGTGGCTAGTGCTGTATGGGGAGGGTAAGAAGGAATGGGAATGGTTAAGCCGGTACAGCGTAAGCCTTTCCCCACTGATCTCTGTGCATGGAACACCTCCTCTTTATTTATTTTTTTTTTATTTTTAGTAAAAATTTCCACCTCCTCCCCTCCTCCCATTTTCCTCACCCTCTCCCCACTCTCTCTCCCCCTCCCTCTCCAGTTCAAAGAGCAGTCAGGGTTCCCTGCCCTGTAGGAAGTACAAGGTCCTCCCCCTTCCATCCAGGTCTAGGAAGGTGAGCATCCAAATAGACTAGGCTCCCACAAAGCCAGTACATGCAGTAGAATCAAAACCCTGTGCTATTATCCTTGGCTTCTCAGTCAGCCTTCATACAGTCGGTGTAAGTCTCTCAGGTGTTTGATCACATGCTCCGTCAGTCCCGGTCAAGCTGGCCTTGGTGAGCTCCCATTAGATCAGCCCCATCGTCTCAGTGGGTGGTCGCGCCTTACAGAAAGTAATAGAAGGAAAATCACAACCTAACGAATCCAACAATGCTCATAATAACTCAGACATCTGGTTTTATCAATACTAAAGCTGCCTGATGGGCTGCAATTGTCTCTCTCTCTTGCTTTAAATCCTGCTCCCACCCTGCTCCCTCTGCTGGCCAGATATCACTTCACCATTACCAGAAGATGCTTTTCCAAGGTTTCCTTCATCAGGGCAATCTTCATCTTTCTTTTAATTCTCAGCCATTAGCTGTTGGAATCTAAACACAATTCATTTAATTCTAACATCTCTTCCTTCAGAAGATAATAATAATTCAAAAACACTGCAGATGAAATTAGGGGCCTCCACTGGATCTCTGGCCTTGGTATTAATTAATAAAGCTTGAAATGAGCTGTGATTAATTGCAGGTCTAGGAGCACAGCACAGTTTGATGAATACGTTGAGATTTCAGGGAGGAAAACTTTCCAATGGTTGCTTGAGGCAGGAGCCTCCACAATAATAACCAGTTTTCTTTCACAAATGTGTCTTTGCTGTACAAATAGCAAAGTGCCTCTGCCCTGGAGTGTAGTCTGCTGATGACAGAGCAGAAGCAGAGGGTCTTTGCAGCTCTCTCCCCATCCTCGTTCTTGTCCTTGCTCTTTTCCTTCCCTCTCTCCCTTCTTTCCATCTTATATATGGATAAGAGGGGGAGCTTGATATGTGCTGGGAGATCTTGAAAGTGTGGACCGTACACTGATGAATTAAAATTACAATGAAACTCATCTACAATATGTTTTATGCCTTTATTTTCAGAAGCATTATAGACAAAGTTGTTTGGCAATGCTCAGAGTAAGGGGGGATAGATTCTAAAATTCTGGAGAGCTAGGAGTTCACTACTGTCCTTGTTTGTTCTGCTGTCATGGTTTACAGGGGTGAAGTCAGGAGATACGCTGATTAAACCGTGCAGGGCAACATTAGAGGCAGTTCCTATAATGGAATCCTGACCCGTCCGCTGAGTAATAAGGAAGATAGACCTGAACCTGGATGGTTTTCATGGGAGTCCTGGTTCACCTGAGGTTAACAGCCTCGGCTGCTTCCTGAGTGTCCCCGGGGTCCATGACCAGGACACCACATTTGCTGCGATGCTCTGAAATTGCTGTCTTGCAGGTCTTAGTTTCTATTTTGTTTTCGCGTGTTTTTCTGAAAATAAGAAGCCGTAAGTCGAGTTTTCAACTTGCAGAGGAACCCAGTCCCACCAGCTGGCATGAAATAAATCTCGAACATATTGCCTAGTCTCCGCACCTATTTTCTTTACCTAAGAGTCAATGGCTATGGAGTCTGTATTAGATGAAACAATAATTAAGCAGAGGTAACTGGGAAGGGGCTTATGAACAATAAAATGGCATAAAAATATAGGACAAAATTATTAGCCTTCGTCAGCCTCAGCAGCTCTTACGTAGCAGCACCTTCCATGTATTCTCCTTAGAAATCTATGACGCTGCTTTAGTGTTTTGTTCAGTGTGCTGCCAGCCCAGAGTTAAATCTTTGCTGTGTTATTCAGAACGCTACCCCTTCCCCCAATTTGGGGCTTCTTTCTCATCTAAGAAGCACAGTTCTCGAGGGGGGAAGGAGTAAGGGGAGAAAGTGATGGTCAGAGGGTAGTGTGAGACGCCAGAAATGATTATACTTTGAGGCAAGGGCTCCAGCACAAGGCCACACTTGTAGTGATTTAAGGGCAGTATTTAATAGCAGTTTTTCTGGTAGGTGTTGAGCCATGAAGGTCAGAAAAGCAAAACCTCTGCCTATGGCTTTTATTTATCCGAGCGTA
The DNA here is from genome assembly GCA_001685075.1 of Bramus lutescens. Classification (NCBI taxonomy): domain Eukaryota; kingdom Metazoa; phylum Chordata; class Mammalia; order Rodentia; family Cricetidae; genus Bramus; species Bramus lutescens. The sequence goes on along the minus strand of LOEQ01005451.1, from coordinate 117,646 downwards.
TATGGGGTTAGAGGGTAGCCTTTGACAGTAAAGGATGGAGGTGAATACAATGCCACAAGTACTTTTCATAGCTTCTTTCTTTGTCCCTGAGTTCCTACCTCAGTGGATTCTCATAGAACAGAGCGAGGATGAGCGCCTAAGGGTGTTTAGTCTGGGAAACTCCAGAGGAGAAAAATGATGTTTGGGATTTGGGACCTGCCTCTTGGGCCCTGTGGCGTGGCCAGGTATCTCAGGACAGGTACAGGAACCTGTGTGGTTTTAAACCACACAAGACTGTCTTGGAAAGATGGGCCAGTGTTCTATCTGTTAAAAGTCTACAACTAGCAAGTCAGAAAACATGCAGACATCACCAAACAAGGTAAAGACCTTAATATGGAAACTGTAACCATTAGTACCAGCCATGCACCTTGGACTGGTGGGGAAAATGAAAAGGGACATGTTACCAGAGTAGTTGAACAGTATATGTGACTTGAGGTCATTTCTGAAACCCACTAGGAATTCGGCCTTAGTGACTTACATTCACAAGCACCATTGCACGTGCCCTTATTGTGTAGAAAATTTAGTTCATTTCAGATTTTGACCATAGCCTGGGATTACAGATTCCCAACTTCTGACTGTCTGTAGAGTCTGGTTCTCTTTGGGAGTCTTTTCTAAAATCCAAGGGAGAGTAGCTTGGATAGAATAGGACGTGTGCAAGGGGCCTGGGTTCAATCCCTAGCACCCGCAAATGAAAATAAAATCATTCAGAAAGTTTGATACAGACATGTAAATCTTAGTGAGTATGGTAGAGGTTTTAAAGAGTAAGATAAGAGGAGGCCGGGTCAGGAGGGCAGGGGGATATTTGAGGAAAGGAAAGAAGAGTGGTTATTCATTCAAGATGAAGAAAAGCTCTCTTTATTTTCATTTTTAATGTGGCCATGTTCAGCCCTATGAACATTACAGAAGTGAGAAGATACCAGACAGGAAGAAAGAAGTTTATAGACACAGGCCACTGCCAGCCTGCCTTCTGGCCCTGCACTTCCTGTGCCAGTCCTGTGATGAGATGCCTGTCTGTCATCAGCCCATCATGTTTAGCATACCTTGCTTAGCCTGGGGAGGGATGAAAGGGATCTCAATCCAAGGGGGACCTGCTCTTCCAAAATGCCAGGTGACAAACAGTCCTAAGAGGATGGCCACAGGGAAATGGGGATGAAGGCTAAATTATTCTGATTTATCTTCTCATGTTAATTGGGCCTCTTCACAGACACAGGAGATTTTTCAGGGGGAGAAATTCACTTTATATCTTTCCTTTAATATTGAGTCTAGCTTTTGAGATCTTATTCTATACTCTTTTAAGTATCCTTAAAGGAAGTCTCTGGAGAAAAGATCAGTTTCTGGGCCTGGCTAGGCTGAGAGTCCTCAAGGTGCTGTGGGGGAAGGAGCCCAATTTTCCTCTAGCCTGAGAATCAAACACTTGTGTTTTCTGCCTTTATGGGAAAACTCTAGACATGGGGGTTCATCCTATTCATTTTCTTGTCTTCATCTTTCTTCTGAACATCTCTCTACAGGAAGATTCCTGCTTCTCTGATCTGCTACAACGAATCTCAATACAAGATTATTGTATTGAAGATTATTGAAGTCTACCAGGGTAGACTTCCTGGTCTACCCCTGCACTTGGGTGAAAACCCAGTGACTCAAGCTAACTCTTTTTTTCCAGATTGAGGATTTGATAGCTACAGAGGCTACTGGAGTAACTGTTTCTGGAAAGGAAATGTTCTTGGTGGGTGTCTCGACAAGCAGGCCCTCCTACTATTGCATACACCATCTTAGTCAGTTTACATTCTTGGTCAAGGAAGTGGAAGAAAGTTTTAGTAAAGGGCCAGGCATGATATGGGCACACATTTGGCAATACCTTTCACATTTCTCCCCCTCCTACTGTTTATCCATGTTTCCTTATAAGGTTCTCTTGATAATTGATTGGAGGTAGAGAAAAAATACCAATAAGCAACAGATCCTCAACCCCATGACTCATAAGAAGGTCTATGACATGGACATTTTAATTTTGGAAAGAAGGTGGACTTGTCTGCACCTTGGAGTTAAATTAGTCCACTCTGGCCAACCTGGTCACCTGAAGCTGGCCAGCAGCTGTGATTTGGTTGATGTTACCGCTATTCCTTTCTCTGTGACATTTTTCTAGGCTAAGGTATAATACTACAGACTTATAAAGTGAGTGCTCTATTAGACCCCAAACTTCAGACTAGAAACACCATGGCCACAGACTATTGACAAACATTTTGGTCATTCCAGTAGCCCACATGCCTGAAAAGCAGTGAGTGAGAGGACATTTATTACAGAGCATTTCAGTTCAATCCAGAGATCTGTGTAAGAGCATCTGATTTATTTCATCAAATAATGAATACACAGGATCCTTCAAAGCCACATATTTGTCTAGATCAGCTAGAGCAGCCATCTCTACCTGCCAACTCTCTGCCACTAGAAGTATTTCCATTGTGATTCGTAACAGTAGCAAAATTACAGTTATGAAGTAGCAATGAAAATAATTTTATGGTCAGGGGTCACCTCAACAGGAGGAACTGTGTTAAAGAGTTGCAACATTTGGAAGGTTGAGAACCACTGAACTATTGTGATGATACTACCCAGGGCTGCCACCAGTGGAGATGGCAGAATGACAGGGAAAGGGTGGATGGGTAGTTCCGGCTCTCACTGGTTCCATGAATAAGATGTCCATATCCTTTGAAACTTTATATCCTTTGAAAGTTTTTTTCAATCATGACAATACTTCTCTACTAGGTATTTGATAAACTAAAATGAAATAATACCAGCAACAAATATCTTACTTTTTCATTTCATAGTAAGCATCATCAAATGTTAATTGTCTTCTTTGGTGAACAATAAAACCAAATGGTGAATGAGATATAAAAAATGCATTTTCATAGCAATAACTCCTAAAGAATACATATTATTTCCTTTGTGAATTTTTGATAGTATCCTGATTACTTAAAGAAGTGACAATGTCACTCACAAATGCTTTTCAGGCCATTAACTTATTTTTATCATGGGCAACTGAAATGATTTCATTATGAACCTACTATAGAAATTATAAGCATGTACAGATGGCATCCCCACTTCATCTGGATAATAAAAACTACCTGGACTTTCTTCACTGCTTCATTTATGTATTAATCAGCAGTATTTGATATTTTTGGCTCATAAGGTGTTTTGAATGAATGACCTGCACCGTTTTTACTAGACCTTACACATCACAATCCCCTTCCATTACCATCCTACCCCTTATCCTCAGGAGAATTGCAGGGTCCGATCACGCAGCAGAGACACAGTGGTTGTTCCTCTGCACGTCTACACTACCTGTTTTCTGGATCCAGTGCTGTACATTTCTAAGGAACTGAGTGGGAGCTGGTGCCAAAGGACTGTAAGTGTATCTGGGCATTTTCCCAACTTTTAAACATGACTGGATAAACAGGGGTCCTTCTGGGGATAAAACAGGCTAGAGGACAGTCAGCAAACTGCTTGGGAGGGAATGACTAAATGAGGCCTCAAGGACCTGGCCCAGGCATTAAAACAAGAGAGCAAAAGCACAGAACAGCATAGGAATAACCCAGTTTTTCTCAGGTGTTGTCTGAGTCCCAATTTCAGAAGACTCACTTAGAGGGCTTTTAACATACTGATTTCTGGGTCCAGCTCTAATTTTCCTGTGTGAGGTTTCTGAATTGAAATGAAACAATTTCAAAAAAGTGGTAAATATTTGAGGGGATGCATCACGCCATATATTTTCAAGTCAAAAAAGGGGTATATCTGACTAAATTGTACTTTTATTCCATGAAAATTAAAAACAAAATAAAACTTAAAAAGTAAAGCAAAACTCTAACAATATGAACAGTCAGCCTCTCCCTGGAGGGTTTGGTCTAGCCCTCTAATATCAGAATAACATTTAGTCAATAATATACCTATTATTGACTAAAGGTAGACATGGAACAGAGTATCTCATAGAGTTATTTCTTCCAGACACAAGGCTATATTAAATAAAGGAAAATCTGTGTGACTTTGCCCATCCATGTCCCTTTTTGCAGATGCTGTTCCTCTCTATCTGTAAACTCTTCTTTATTTTCACAGGTATGCTTAGGTTTAATCTCTTTTGTTGTTGATATTTTTTGAGACAGGACCTCTCTTTGTTCCCTTGGCTGTCCTGGAACTGGCTCTGCAGAGGAAGTTGGCCTTGAACTCACAGAGATTCCCTGCCTCCGCCTCCCAAGTGCTAGAACTAAAGGTGTGTGCACCACCACCACCCAGCTATCTTTTACTTCTTATTTATTTAATTTTATTGACTTTTTTTTCCATTTTGCATGCCAACCCCAGTTGCCCCTCCCTCCACTTCTTCCATTTTCCCTCCCCACACCTCAGAAGGGATAGGGCCTCCCTTGGGGAGTCAACAGTCTGGTATACCAAGCTGAGGCAGGACCAAAGCCCTTCCCCCTGTATCAAGGCTGGGTAAGGTAGCCCAAAGAAAGGAATGGGCTCACAACAGCCAGTTCATGCACCCAGAGTTAGTCCTTCCCACAACAGATCAAGCTATATAACTGCCACCCACATTCAGAGGAGCTAATTTGGTTCCACGCAGGTTCCCCCGCTGTCAGTCTAGAGTCTCTGAGTTCCCACTAGCTCGGGTCAGCTGTCTGTGTGGTTTTCCCCATCATGATCTTAATTGCTCCCCACACACACCTTGCTTATTTGATTCCTCCTTTTCTTCAACTGAACTCCTGAAGCTCGGCCCAGTCCTTGATTGTGGATCACTGCATCTGCTACCATCAGTTACTGGATGTAGGTTCTATGATGACAATTAGGGTAGTCACTAATCTGATTATAGGGGAAGGCCAGTTCCAGCACCCCTCTCCACTATTGCTAGGAGTCACAGCTGGGGTCATTCTTGTGGATTCCGGGAATTTCCCTAGCACCAGGCAGGTTTCTCCCTAACCCCATAATGACTCCCTCTGTCAAGATCTCTCTTTCAATGCTGCCCCCCTTCATCCCTCCCAAACTCAGCCTTCTAGATCCCTCATGTTCCCATCCCCATTCTCTCCCTTCTACCCTGCTCCCAGTTATCCAGGAGATTTCCCCTTTCCTGGGACCCTCCGGGTGTGCCCCTCTTAGGATCCTCCTTTGCACTTAGCTTCTCTGGGGTTTAAGATTGTGGCCTGGTAATCCTTTGCTTTACAGCTAATATCCACTTATGAATGAATGTATACTCTGTTTGTCATTCTGGGTCTGTGTTACCTCATTCAGGATTCCTTTTTCTAGTTCCATCCATCTGCCTGCAATTTTCAAGATGTCATTGTTTTTCCCTGCTAAGTAATATTCCATTGTGTAAATATATCACTTATTTTCAATCCAGTTTTCAGTTGAGGGGCATCTAGGTTTCTTCTATGTTCTGGCTATTACAAATAATGCTGCTATGTACATAGTTGAGCAAATGTCCTCGTGGTATGATTGTGCATCCTTTGGGTATATTTCCAAGAGTGATATCACTGGGTCTTGAGGTAAATTGATTCCCAATTTTCTGAGAAACTGCCATACTGATTTCCAAAGTGGCTATACAAGTTTGTACTGCCACCAGCAATGGATGAGTGTTCCCCTTACTCTACATCCTCTCCAGCATAAGCTGTCATTAGTGTTTTTGATCTTTACCATTCTGATATGTGTAAGATGGCATCTTAGAGTCATTTTGATTTATATTTCCCTGATATCTAAGGATGTTGAGCAATTCCTTAAATGTCTTTCAGCCATGTGAGTTTCTTATGTTGAGAATTAATGTTTAAATATGGACCCCATTTTTCAGTTGGATTATTTCATACTTTGGTGTCTAGTTTCTTGAGTTCTTTATATATTTTGGTAATCAGCCCTTTACCAGATTCCATTTTGTAGGTTGCCGTTGCTTTTTTTTTTTCTTGATCATGTCCTTTGACTTACAGAAGCTTCTCAATTTTAGGAGATCCTATTTATTAATTGTTGCTCTCAGTGTCTATGCTGCTGGTGTCATATTTAGGAAGCAATCTCCTGTACCAATGCATTCAAGGCTTCTTCCCACTTTCTCTTCTATCAGGTTCAGTGCTACTGGATTTATATGTCAAAGTCTTTGAACCATTTGGACTTGAGTTTTGTGCATGGGGATAGATATGGATCTATTTACATTCTTCTACATGTTGATATCCAGTTATGCCAGAACTATGTTTTAAAGATATTTTCTTTTTTTCCATTGTACAATTTTGGCTTCTTTGTCAAAAATCAGGTGTTCATAGGTGGATTAATGTCAGGGTCTTCAATTTGATTCCATTAACCCACATTTCTGTTTTAATGCCAATATCAAGCTGATTTTATTACCATAGCTCCATAGTAGAGATTGAAATCAGGGATGGTGATGGCTCTAGAAGTTTCTTTATTGTACAAGATTGTTTCAACTATTCTGCTTTTTCAACTATTCTGTTTGTTGTTCTTGTTTTTCCATATGAAGTTGAGTATTGTTCTTTCTAGGACTGTGAGGAATTGTGTTGGGATTTTGTTGGAGATGGCATTGAATCTGTAGATTGCCATTTTTATTATGTTGATTCTACCTTCCCAAGAGTATGGGAGATCTTTACATTTCTGATATCTTCTTCAATTTCTTTCTTCAAAGACCCGAAGTTCTTGTCATACAGGTCTTTCACTTGTTTGGTTATAGTTACTCCAAGATATCTTATGTTATTTGTGGCTACTATAAAGGGTGTTGTTTCTCTGATTTTTTTCTCAGCCCACTTATCATTTGTATAAAGGAGGACTACCAGTTTTTCTTGAGTTACTATTGTGTCCTACCACATTACTAAAAAATATTTATCAGCGATAAGAATTCCTTGTTAGAATTTTTGTGGTTATTATATATACTGTCATATCATCACCAAACCGTGAATGTTTGACTTCTTCCTTTCCAATTTGTATCTCCTTGATCTCTTTTTGTTGTCTTATTACTCTAGCTAGAACTTGAGTACTTTATTGAACACATATTGAGAGAGTGGACAGCTTCGTCTTGTTCCTAATTTTAGTGTGATTGTTTTGAGTTTCTCTCCATTTAGCTTGATGTTGGCTTGCTATATATTGATTGCCTTTATTATGTTTAGGTATGTTCCTTGTATCCCTGATCTCTCCAAGTCCTTTATTATGAAGGGTGTTGGATTTTGTCAAATGCCTTTCCATCATCTAATGAGATGATCATGTGAACTTTTTTCTTTCAGTTTATTTGTATGATGGATTACATTGACAGATTTTATTGCGTTGAACCATCACTGTATCTCTGGGATGAAGCTTACTTGATCATGGTGGGTGATTTTTTTTTATTCTCTTAGAAGAGGCAATAAAGGAAATACAGTCCCTTTCCTTGCTCTCATCTTCATCCTTCCTCCATCTCAACTATCCCGAGTGCCATTATGGGGCTAACAATAAACCTGTCACTAGAGAAATCCCAGGAATTCACAATGATGACCCCAGTTAAGACCCTAAGCAATAGAGGAGAGGGTGCCTGAACTGGCCTTGCCCTGTAGTCAGATTGATGAATATTTTAAGTATCACTATAGAACCACCATCTAGCAACTGATGGAAACAGTGGTGGAGACCTGCATTGGACCACTGGACTGAGCTCCCAAAGCCCAGCTGAAGAGTGGGAGGAGTGAGAATATGAGCAAACCTGAGTTAATGGGAGCTCACCAACTCCCGCTGGACAGGGAAGGAAACAGCATAGGTCCAAACTAGTCCCTCTGAATGTGGGTGGCAGTTGTATGGCTGAGGCAGATTGTGGGGCCACTGGCAGTGGCACCAGGATTTATCCCTACTGCTTGTANTATAGAACCACCATCTAGCAACTGATGGAAACAGTGGTGGAGACCTGCATTGGACCACTGGACTGAGCTCCCAAAGCCCAGCTGAAGAGTGGGAGGAGTGAGAATATGAGCAAACCTGAGTTAATGGGAGCTCACCAACTCCCGCTGGACAGGGAAGGAAACAGCATAGGTCCAAACTAGTCCCTCTGAATGTGGGTGGCAGTTGTATGGCTGAGGCAGATTGTGGGGCCACTGGCAGTGGCACCAGGATTTATCCCTACTGCTTGTAATGGCTTTTCTGTAACCTTTTTCTTTGAATGGATACCTTGCTCAGCCTAGATATAGCAGGGAGGGCCTTGGGCCTTTCCCTAGCAATGTGTTTTACAGTCTCTGAGGAGTGGATGGGGAGTGGGGTGGAAGGAGGCTAGGTGGGGGGATGGGAGGAGGGGAGGGAGTGGGAACTGGAATTAGTATGTAAAATGAAAAAAGAGTGTTTGTTTACATTTTAAATTAAACACAATTCGAGGGAATTCTGGAAATGAAAAATCTGGGTAATATTTAACCTCTTAAGTAAAGCCCTTTCAAGTTGTCCTGGGGAGAACCAATGATCCAATCCACATTTTCAGTTATATCTCGTTTTGCCCTTCAAAATAATTGTAATTATTTGTTTGCCCATGTTTGTCCTCACTAAACAGTCATGAGTCAAAGGGAGCAATGACATCTTTTCAGGTCCCGTTTCTTCTCCAGCATCAAGTACAGTTGTTAGCATCTGTTCTTATTATTTAAGTGGATGGACTGATGAATGAGTGAAATCCTGGGTGAATGTGTAATTAATTAGGAACGTAATTATTTTCTCCCAGGAGGAAAGAACTCAAAGAAAAGTGTGGAGCTAATATTCATCCTGTGGCTTTTTCACAACTGCTCCCTGTCTTCAGCCACCCACGCACAGGCAGAATGCCACACTGCAGGCAGAGAGAATAGCAGGGTCAAGAGAAGTACCGCCAATCTAAAAAATCAGGAATTTTGTCTTCTGTCTGTGAGCTGTAGCTGGTTACCTGGGGAACCAGATTTATCTCTGTGTCCTCAATCTAGTACATCTCAATGAGGGCACTTTTAATAACCAATTGATGTGTAATTGCCTGTATAAATTATGTATCTCTTGTCCAGCTCCTGCACAGAGTGAATTATGGAGAAAACCACCTCTCAGGACTGTTTTGCAGCTACTCTGATGCAATCGGAGGGTCCTTCAGAGAATTTTCACTTATTCCAGCTCTTCAGACACTCTTTGAAGGGAGGATGGGAGAGGAAAAAGAGTCCCTAGGATCTTGAAACATACATAACATCAGGCTGAAATACACAGCCATTGAATTTTAGCCCAGTAAGTGCTCATGTCACAGAGTTAAAATTTCCAGCTAATAGTTTAATCATCGGAGCAAAAAACACATGGTACATGATGGCGCATATGGCCTCTGCTTTAGCATTTTCAGCTATATAAGATGGATTTGCAAAGTGGAAGAAGCTAGGCCTCTGCAATTAGTAAAATGGAGACCAATCACTGTTTGATGAAAACAAGAAAATTAGTATTCCTAGGCCTCAACCTTCCTCCCCAGTGCGTGCATGTGTGTGTGTGTGTGTGTGTGTGTGTTTGCGTGCTGCAGTTTGAGATGTCTTTTAAGATAGTCCAAACTATTCTTGAACATTTGAACAATGATCCTTTAGTTTCATCCTCCAGAGTATTGGTTTACATTCTCAATTTCTCTGTGAAATAAGGGTACAGCATGAGCTGCCATAATCATTAAATGAAATGTTCATAATGAGAATGGTATTTTGGAAATATTAGTTCTGCTGGTATTACCCTATTCCTTTTTACTTGTATCTCCAGCTCTTCCTCTGCCACTGATCCTTGGAAATAGCTAGAAAAGAGCCTCCTATTAATGAAGAAGGCATGGCCTAGCAGAGGTCAGCCCATCAACGACAGAGGAAAGAATGACTCTCTAGCATCAATACAGATTTAAAAAGGCAGTGGGGATAGGGATATAGGACATATGGGGTCAGTCATCAGACCACCTACTGCAGAGAAAACCCAGGAGTGATAGATTTGGGATAAGATTTATAGGTGTAGGAAAATAAAAGAGGCAAATTTCACAGTGACTAGAAGCTGATGGCTCCATAGAATCATATTATAGCATATATAGGATATTATAACATGTATATTATCCATAGGATTATTCTATAGCGTATTTGTGAATATCTTCAAACAAAAAACCCAGACCACCTAAAACTGTCTGGGACTAACATAGCCAATAACTGCTTTTACATAACATTAGAATTTCACGATTCTCTGATCCTATCATGCATCTGATGCCACAGTATATTAGCAAACATTATAAATACACTGAGGTAACAAAAGTAAATCTAATTACTGAACAATCTTGGACCATTTCTGGGATTCTCTCTTTTCCTAACTCTTAAATAACCCTTCCCTCTATTAAAGTTGGTTCAAAAGATGCTACCCAAAATCCTGGGAGAAATGACTGTCTCAAGCAATCTTAATTCATCTTCTGAATATAAACCTTTAATCTATGATGAAACTCTCACCAAATTCCTTTTCTTGTATTTTTTTTCCTCATAAATTCTTACTCTGATGATAAGAGCCTGGAATTTCTGATTGAGTGTCTCAATTTGTTCTCTTATTTCTATGAGGTTCTAGCCTTCTCATGGGTCTACCACCTTGGAGAGAACCACGAGATCAGCTCAGCAAAGACACATGGAATGCATCCTATAAAGAGACAAGACTTGAGTGCCTTATCATGTGCATCTCCTAAGTCTGAACAGGGCCTCACAGGCAGCCAAGTAATCTCTAGGGGAAGCAGGAGTTTGGCCTAACGTTTAGTCAAAATAAAAATCTGGTCAAAGCTCAAAAGTGCTTTCTATTAACCCAGATTTCTTAATTATACATTACATTTTTAAATGAGCTGCACAAATACAATACCGTAATCAAGAGTAGAAATATACATATGACAAAATTAACCTTAAATTTGTATCAGTAGACCATGATCCATACAAATGCAAAGTATCCATCTCTATAGCATATCCTTCTTTAATGTGAAAAAACACTTATCATTTAGGGAATTTGGGCAAAGTACTCTCCAAACAGCCTTCTGCTTTTTGTTGGGTGAAGTATTTTGGGGGGTTTCATAGAGACCTTTTGAGGGGTCTTGGTATATCAAACCATATTAATTTGGAAGGTATCCATAGGTTCTCATCTTCTATGGAAGCAAAATCAGAACCTCTTTTCAAAAGCAACATATCCTTAGACCCAAATTTTGAAGTTAAGATACCTTTAATGTATATGTGTTGGTTTAGCTTAGTAACACATATAATGAAATGTCTCTGTGTTCTTAGATAATTCACAGTCAAAAAATTAAAAGAAAACACAATAAAATACATAATCCAGACTCTCTGTGTATATTTCATCATTACATGGCTTATTTTTTTTTACTCCTTTAATCTAGGACTATCTGTACTCTGTCTCTTTAAAGACTTTGTTTTATTTATTTCTTTATTTTTCAAAATGCCATTTACTTCTTTTTATAAGTACTTTTTCTCTCTCTGAAGCCTACATATGTTTATATAACACTGTGACCCATTTCTTAAAGACTTTCTTTAAATGCTAAGTGGGTGTGGCTAGGACTAATTCCAAAGCACTGACTGTTGGCCCCACCCAGTCCAGCATGAGTGAGGCATGTTTACTGCCTATGAGACTGCCAGGTGGGAGCTGTCCTCACCATCTCTACTCTGGTAAACTGTTGGCCTATGTTGTCATCCAGTAGCTTGCAGCATGCTGCCCACAAACCCCATTCAAGTGCTTGGCCATTGGAAGAACCAGAGTTCACAATGACAGCACAAACCAGGAAGTTGCCATTTCTTATGCTAAGTCAGTAAGTATTTTCTTAAAGGAGCCGTGGTGCTCCTGCCTGCTGCCAGAAGAGCCCAAATGGAAAAAAAAGGTGTGGTTAAACTTTGTTTTTGTGTGTGTGTGTCTAGAATTTTTTTCCAAGCTCTCTCAGGTTTTATGTGAATTTAGCTGGCACACATAGGTGCACCAATCTGTAATTGGAGGCCTCTTGTTCATTTTTCCAGCCATTAAGATCCAAAATAATCACTCAGAAGCTATATTAATTGCAATATTATTTGGTCCATAGCTTAAATGTATTTCTAGCTAGCTCATACATCTTAAATCAACCCATCTCTCTTTATCTCTGCATTTTTACTTAGACAGGAAAGGGGAGATGATGTGGGATTCCCCTCTGTATGCTGTAAATATGTTTTATGGCCATTGGTTAATAAAAAGCTGCTTTCAGCCAATGGCTTAACAGAATAGAGCCAGGCTGGAAAAGACATATATAGAGAGTAGTAGGAGTCAGGGAGATGCCATTTAGCCACCACAGGAGCCAGACGCTGGACACTGGACAAAAACTTCCCAGTAGGCCACAACCATATGGCAATACACAGATGAATAAAAATAAGTTAATTTAAGATTTAAGAGTTAGCTAGAAATATGCATAAGCTAATAGGCCAAGCAGTGCTGCAATTAATACAGTTTCAATGTGTTTATTTTGGATCTGGGTGGCTGGGAAACAAACGAGTAGGTTTTATTACAAAATTCTATTTTTAATGTACAACTGAAAAAATTTCAATTTAAGGTTATTTTATTTTCTTTTTTCTCTGCATGATCTCTGTCAATATGTGTTTATGAGATAGGGTATTTCTGAGCTCTTGGAGAATATGGCTTGTGTTTAAGGAGTTTTCTTTTTATACTATTTAGCACAGTGTCACATACTGAGAAATAAACAGAGTATGTTCTAGCCAGAAGGATGTGTTTTTCTTTGGTTTATTCAATACTCCACACCATGTTGCAAAAAAGAGAAGAGATGAAGACTAGAGAATTTACACATTGCCCAAATGACATATGACGAATGCCTCTTCCGCTAATGTCCCATAAGCAAGTAGGATGGCTTTGTTTTGGCTTGAAGTTGAACATGGACTCCAAAATGTCCTATGTTAAACACTTGGCTGGTAAAATGTGGGTTTTAAAGAGGTGACTGGATCATGAGTATCTCATTTATCCAAGAAGTAATTTCTAGTTAAATGGACTATAGGACCTGGCTGGAAGAAGTCAGGCCATCAGCCTCTTCTTGCAGGTCTTCCTCTCTGCTTCCTATTTGTCATGAAGCCATCAACTTTGATCTACCACATCCTTCTGACATGTTGCTCTGCCTTACCACAGACCCAGGAGCAAAGAGCCAAATGATCATGAAACGAATCTTTTCAAACTACAACCAAATCTTTCCTCCTGCAATTTGTTTTCTTGGGTGTTTTGTCATGGTGATAAAAAGCTAGTTGAAATAAGCCTTTACTGCATAATGGAGATCTTCCATGCAAAGGTACCAAGACAGACCAAACCTATGTTTGTGTTGTAGTTTCAATTATATATAAAACTTACTCCACAAAACTGCAGTTTTCTCATCCAGACAACTGGATCCTACTGGGGATTTTATATTTTGTTTTGTTTTGGTTTGGTTTTATTCTGGCTCAGGTTCAGTCAGGGTCCATTAGACTATGCTGTGGATCACTATCCGTATCCTATAATAAATAGTCAAGCTTGTAGTCATGTTAGTTGGGTTTTCTATACAAACTTATGATATATTTCAAATAGGATCGGTATTCTTCAAACTTTCAGAGACCTTCAGAATATGACATTCAAAATGTTATAAGAACTTAGGACTTTTCATGACAATAAGACACATTTGCTCCAGGCAGTGCCAATTATTTCAAGAGAAAAATGGGCATCAAAGTGGAATGTTCTAACGCAAACTGGTATACAGACCTAGAGCTTAAACTTTTGAGACAGACTTTTAAATTTGCTGTCACTTTCTGGTTGGGGTACCCGAGGGAACTTCATTTCACTAATGCCCAGTTTCCTCGAAGATGCCAGGAGGAGCCCATCTCTTGATTTTGAAGACAACTATTTACACTTTAAGTGAAAACTATTCTGTGCCCAGGCTGTAGGAATCTCTGGAAGCTTCTGAGTGCTATCTTTGTCTTCACTGTCTTTAACTTTGGAGAGCTCTTTACAGACTGTCAGCTCTTCCTGGATCTTCAAGTCAGAAGTTCACATGGTTATCTGAATTTCTTTCTTGGCTTCTCCAAGGCAAAGCAAATTTACAACTATTTGCATAGACTCCATGTCCAGGCTCAGACCCCAGGGTTTAGAGGGCAGAGTGAAACCTTGGCCCTAAGATCCTGCAGGAAATATTCAGTCACAGGTAGGACACAGTTCAGATAGCCCTTCCAGATATGTAAATTCCCCTCTTTCTTCTTCCTTACCTTCACAGGAATGAGAACCTTTAATTTTTTCTCTGCATGATGTCCTTCTTTGTTGAAAATCATGTTTAAACAATTTTCTCACTTACCTTTCTACTCTTTTTAAACAGGATCCCTAATGTAAGATACTGAGAATTAGCAACAAGCATAATTTGCTATGTCATGTTTCAATACATTATTAATCTAATTTTATACCTAGTTAAATTGAAAGCTAACTCTATTCGGATTCACCTTAATTACAGTCATTCTCATTCTCACTCCCAGATAGTGATGTTTTATCCTAATTATCAAGTATTTTCATATGAATAAACAGCTAATGCTAAAAACTCACTTCTTTCACACTCTGATTGGAAACTGTCTTTCTTCTTAAGTTGCCTTAATGGGTGAACCCTCGTCTGAGAAACCCCCGCACACAGGTTATTTAAAAAGCTCTATATTTTCTTGGTAATTTGCTGAATCTTTTGCTCTTACCCTTGTCTTCTATCATTATGGAATTGTGAAGTGAGCTAAATTGTCCAAGTAGGAGGTGTCTAAGTAGTTGGGAGGGTCAATTTTAAAACTAAATTCAGAGGAGAGTTGGGACAAGGGGCCGACAAGTCCCTCAGAGTAATGGAAGAACAGATTGTTTGAGTATCTGATAAGTAACTGTTGGAGTTCAAAGGTAGACACACTGCCTCTCCCTCAAAATCCAGCGAAGCCCACATCTTCTAGCAACATCCCAAACAGAGCTCTGAGAACTCTGAGGGATGCCCAGACCCGTGCAAGCTCTTGGTGCTGCTGCCGGGGACAGCGGGCAAGGAAACGATGATTATGGGGCTTATTTATTTCCCACCCTGGGATGGTGGAGGTCCATGGCCCGCACTGAGCAAGCTTCCTAAAGCAGGCAGCCTCGGAAAGGCAAGTGCTTTAGAGTAGGTCCACCTTTTTTGGAAGGCCAGTTGCCCTTTGCGTCCCACAACTGCAATTGTTTGCGGTTTAAATTGCATAAATAGGCAGTGCACAAGAAGCTGTGCAAAGTGTCTTCATTACCAAGTAAAACAAAATTTATCAAGAAATAAACTCTAACGCCATGCATCCTTCAGGGTTATTTCACGCCTTGGTTTGAAACTGTTTTTCTTCTAAAGGGTCCTGAGGGGTGAGCCTCTGTTTGTTGCAATAAACCTTCGTAGTTTTTGAGGTTTGAACTCCATGTAACTTTTATATAACATAACATTATCCTATAAAATTTTAATTATTAAATTTATTAAATATTTTAGTGCTAGGATTCAAAGCCCAGGTCTCACTCATGCTAGCCAAGCACTGAGACATTGAGCTACATCCCACATCCTCTCCAACTATTTTCAAGTTAAAACCCATTCTTTTTAAAATTTATTTATTTTTCTCATTTTATATACCAAATCCAGTTTCTACTCCCCTCCCCCACCGCTTCCATTCTTAGCAAACCGCCATTTACTTAGCAGGTGATTGGCCAGAACTGACCAGCAAGTTGTGATCTTCTGACCCTTCCTCACAGAGCCAAATCATTTTGAACTTCTAACTCATCATAACAGTTAAACCTTCCCTGGTGACTCTTGTATTCCATCACGGATTAGGTTGTCTACTCGAATTTTGTAGGTTAGGGTCATTAAAGATTATTGATAAAACAATCCCTATATACTAAACTATATATTTAACAAATGAAAGCCATAACATGATATTAAAATGAGCAAATGTGTAACTAATAGCTGATTATGTTGAGAACGACTTTGGGGCCACTAGTCTCCCTAAAAAGAGATAAATTTCGTGTCTGAACACTTTCACTTTTCCACTATAATAAAAGTGCAGAAAATAAAGCTTATGCATAGCTTAATATGTAATTATAAAGCCAATATCTATGTTTATTTCTTAGACAGAAAAACCAATAAAGAGGACATATCCAGGATCTTTCCCCTTGTGATCCTCCAGGAAAACAATTATATTCTAATTTGTGGTACTTTGGTTGCCATGTCCCTGTGGCTTAATGGGTTTCAACTTGCATCACCCCACCATTAATGGACTGAGCACTTCTTCCAACTTTTCAGAAATGCTGGATTATTCTTCTTGCTTTTTTAACATTGCATTTCTGCCTTTTTCCTTGTTTTGATGAATGCTTTGTCCACTGTATAGACTGCAGATTATTCTGTTTTGTATGTTGCTAGCATTTTTCACACTTTCTCAATTTTGAAAATGTAATTTTTAGCTGGGTATACATGCATGTCTGGGGTGGGATGCGTACACTTGAGTGCAGTTGCCCACAGCGCCAGAAAAGAGGGTACTGGATGTCCTATTTCCAGAGGCACATGCAGTTGTGAACTTCCTTACATGGCATGGCTAGTGGGACACAAGCTCTGATTCCCTCTAGGAGCGGTGCGTTTCTTAATTGACGAGCCATCTGTCCAGCCATCCATTACATGGTCTTATGATATCTTCTGATTCAATGTAATTTCTTAATAGAACCGTTTCTTCTAAAATCAATGAACTTTTACTCACTTTGAAAGAATGGAGATTTTCTTTCGAAACTATAATTTAATATCCTTACAATTTTAAGTAATGGATTAAGTCCCTGAATGGTGTTTGTCTGAGATTTTTGTAGTGCTTTTATTTTCCCTTTCTTCCTAATTACAGTATGTTTCAACCCCTTCAAAGTAAGTGACTTTGTACTATGTAGTGTGGAACGCACACATGTTGCCATCTTGCCCCAGTCCTAGGAATCCACCATCTGCTCTAATATCACCATGCCTCATTATGCCTTGAACAGAAATATAAGAGGACCAATTTTTTCCACATCCTTCCAGTCAGTTGTTTTGGCCTGCCTTCTTTGTTATGGCCATCCTAAAATAGGTTCAATGTTATCTCATTGAGCTTTTGATCTGCATTTTCTTATGACAAATTTTTGAGCATTGTTTCCTATGCTTTTTGATCATTTATTCATCTCCTCAGGAAAGTATCTATGTAAACTATGTAAACATATTTATTTTAAAGGTCGGTCATTGGGATTCCATATTATTAAATTTTAAAAATATTTTTTACATATTCTTGTACTAAGTCTTTTATTATATATCTCCTTTAATCCTATGGATTGGGTATCAATTTATTGATGTCATCTGTAGAATATGTTTTTAAATTTTTGGGGTCCCCAATTCATGTGCATTTTTGTAGCTTGTGCTGCTGGTAGCATATTTTCCTTAAAAATTTCAACCATATCTTCTTGGTTTTGGTGTTCAAGTCTTTTGCTTCTTTTGTTATTCTTAAGTACTTTACCATTTGAAAATATCTAAATATATTATTTTCTTAAACTTCTTTGAAACTTCATTTCTACTTTAAAGCAATGGCATTGATCTTTTATATTGATTTTGGTCATAAACTCAAGATGAAGAGCACATTTTTTAGTTCTAGTAGATTTTTCAATGGATTTCTAATTATTTCCATTTGTAGTTATGTCATTGAAAATAGATAATTTATTTTTGATTTTCCATAGAAGATCTTTTTGCTTGTCCAATGTTGCCCATTTAGAACCTCCAGCCTCCAGGATGTTATTGAATATAGATGGCAATCACTTTTATTTTGTCTTAAATTTTATAAGATCTATAATACTTATTAAATGCTGCTGAGTATGTTTACAAATTAAAGAATATTTTATTGTCCAAGCTTCTGGGGGTTATCATTTGTAATTTGTGGTGATATTTTCTCTAATTGCAGTACAAGTTTAGTACATCCCCATAAAACAATTTTTGAAAATGTTCCTTACTGTTATGTTTAGGAACAGGTTTTCAAGATTTGGTGATTTTTGAACAATATAGGTATCTACCACTAGACTCGTATAAAAAATTTTCTTCCTTTCTAGGAAGTTTGAAATTATTAACTTGATATTTTTACATATTATAGGTTGATTAAGATTTTTCTGAGTTCACTAAAATAGGTTTTGGGGATTATCCTTCAGATCGGTCCATTTTTTTTCTGGTAGGTAGTTTGTGGCTGGCAGCTCTATTTACAGCATATAAACACTGGCTCTTTCTCCCTCTCCCTCTCTCTCTGCATGTGTGTCCAATTCTGCTTGTTAGTCATGTTTTCACTTTAATTCTTGACTTTAATAAATTTATAAAAATTTCGTGTATTTTAAACAATAGGTATAAGAAAAGAGAACATCTTCAAATTTGAACATTTTTGTTTCAGCCTTCTCTTTTGTTTTGTGTGTGATTAGTTCACCTCCCTTCCTTTGTGGTATGGCTACTGATCGTGCTGGAGCTCTAGGTATTGTGGTTATGCACACAATACATTGTTTCTCTTTCCATTCATTATTCTACATGAAGTTTATCAAATTGCTTTTCAATCCTTTAGAGAGTGAAACTTTGAATTTCATTGATTTTTTTTTTACTTATTGTCTTTTTTCTATTTATTTTCGCCCAAGTCATTTTTCTTTTCCTGCCTATCTTTTGGGTTTTGGTTGGTCTTCTTAGTTAGATTATTGATGTTTGAATTCATCTCTTTTTAGATAGTATCATCAAACTCATTTTGTAGCTGAAGATGACCTTGAACTTCTGATCTTCTGCCTCCCTTTACAAATTGCTGGGATGGCAGATGTGTACTTTCATGCCAGCATTGATGTGATGCTGAGTACCCAACCCAGTGCTCTCTGTGTATTAGGCATATGTTCTTCCAATCGAGCTATAGCCCAGCCTCCAACTTTTCTTTCTGAAGTGAGATTTTTAAAGCTACAAATTTTCTGGTGTCTTTTTTTTTTCTTGGTGGTGGTGTTGGGGTGGGGGGCAGGGTCTCACTGTGTATCCTTGGCTGACCTAGAAATCACAATGTAGACTAGACTGACCTCAAACTCACAAAAGATCTGTTTGTTTCTGCCTCTCCAGTACTGTGATTAAAGGTGGACTCTACCACACCAGAAAGTGAACACATTTATGTTTGCTTCTTTGTTTGATTTTTTGATGTGTTTTCTTTTGTCTCAAGCTATTTCAAAATTTTATTTGTTTTATTTTTTAGTCCATTGATTATGGTGTTTAACTTCCACACACTTTTATTGTTTCACAGATATGAATTATTGCTTTCTAATTTTATCAATTAAATTAAATTGCAATCAGAAAATATGCTTTCTGTGATTTCAAGATTTTAAATTTAGCAAGGTTTGATTTTTTTCTTGCCTAGCATATGGTCTAAGCAGACCCTGTTCCATATGTACTGTAAAGTAAAATGTGTTCTGCTACTATTAAGTAGAATGGGTCACAGGTGTCTCAGTAATGTGTGTGTGTGTGTGTGTGTGTGTGTGTGTTCACTTTTTCCTTGTTCATGTTATGGATAGTTTCTCTATCCATTATTGTAACCTGAGTATTAAGTCTTCAATTATTAATGTAGTTTCTAATTCTGTATTTAATTCTGATATTCTTATGTTTCCTTCATTTGAAGGGATTTAAAAAAACTTTGTAAATATTAACAATACTGATGAATAGACTCTGTCATCTTGAAAAATTTCTAGTTTATGTCTAAAAGATTTGTTTTATAATTTAGTTTGTATATTAACCACCACATCTGTTAGTCTTTTCTTTCCTGATCACTGTTTGTATTTATTTTTCTATTCTTTTATTTTCTCTCTGTGTCTTTGAGTTCCAATATGCCTGTTGCATACATTTGATGCTTGTTTTAAAAGCTGCATCCTGAGAGTCTCAATCTTTTGACTCAAATGTTTGAACTTAACAGGTTGAATTCTGCTGTTGATTTGCATCTTCCACTCTGCTTCCGGTTTCCGACGGTTTTATATCTTTTCCACTCCCTCCCTCTTACACAATACATGTGATTTTTTTGATAGAATACATTAACTCCTTTTATCATTCTATTGATATTTCAGAGACTTTCTATTGATTCCCCCATGTATACAGAATGTATCTTAGATTGCTATGTTAGTTCCAGTTTAATATTTGGTCCCAGTGATATACAAAAATAACGCCTTTATATATTGCCCTTCCCCACATTTTATCCTATTGTTGTCTATGTATTACAGGCATAAATTTATGATGTCATGTGTCCTTTAAGAAGCAACTGTAAGAAAATAGAAAAACTACAACATCATAAAACTTATGCAATGAGCCCTTCAAAACTCTGTCTTCATTTCCTCTCACTTGCTTCCTTCAGAATATTGTTACTGAGCTCCTTACATGCCCATTGAAGAGAAACAACACAGAACAATACAATATATTATTTTTTTAAAAAAATCATTCAAGGTTTAAAAGAAAAAGAAACAAACAGTTATGTCATTGCTAGTAATTCTCTGCACAGTTACACTCACCGTGCCCTTCTGTTTTACCCCGTGGATTTGAATTGCGGTCACACATCACTTTATTCTGACATTTAGGAACTTTTTCCATATTTATCGCAAGTCAGTCTATTAGTGACTTACGTTATCTTTTATGTTCTGTGTTTTATCTAAGACTGTGTTTATTTTTACATTTTCAATCAGTCCAGAGCAGTCATACATATGTGTGCCCTGAGCGATGCTTCAACTCATATGCACAATGTTCGTGTGAGGATGGGCAGTGCTGCCATCTCAAACACTCTCCCATCTAACAGCCAATATCTGCATTTCACAGGGGCGTGGCTCAGCTACAGAGACCTGGTCTGGGATGACAGGACTTCAATATAACTTTAATTTCTAGTCACACAAATACACACACACACACACACACACACACACACACACCCTTCCTTTTCTGTATTCACTCCACATTAGGACAGTAGCAATTTCTGTCTAGTCTATAATTTACCATGCACTGACCGGCCTCTTTCTGTCTGGGCTGCCCCTTGCCTTACACCACTTTGGTTCTCCCACCCACTTATCTCAGCTCCATGTCTAAGGATACTACACGGTGCTGCCGTCCTGTGCTTGACTTAGTTCATTAATTAAAGTGATTCCCTGACCTAGCTACAGGATTGCAAGGGACAGGATTCCATCATTGTAACGGGTGTGTGGTATTTCTTAGTAGCAGTTATCAGGCATTCTTTAGCCATTCATCCACTTGTGGACACGTTGGTTGTTTC
The DNA here is from genome assembly GCA_001685075.1 of Bramus lutescens. Classification (NCBI taxonomy): domain Eukaryota; kingdom Metazoa; phylum Chordata; class Mammalia; order Rodentia; family Cricetidae; genus Bramus; species Bramus lutescens. The sequence continues at coordinate 96,341 of LOEQ01005451.1, read as the reverse complement.
CATTTCTCAGCTCTTGTGAAGACCATGGCCGTAAACACAGGCACACACAGATGGCACCTCCTTTGGTTGTGGATCTCATGGTGATTTGGGGCTAATCATATGATAGTTTCATTTTTAATTTTTGAGACTCCATATGGTTTCCCACAACAACTCTACTGTGTTTTCTTTTCAAGGAAGATAGTTTTACCAAATATAAAGTTCTTTGTTGAAAAGTTTATAATTTCAGTGTTGTATATGTCAACTCACTACCTTCTGGTTTCTTTTCTTTCTTTTCTTTCTTTTTTTTTGATGAGAAGTTAGCTGTTAATCTTATTGGAGTCACTTGTGTATATTGTGTATAATGAGTCACTTTTCTCTTACAGCCTTCAAGATGTTCTTTTTATCCTTGGCTTCCTTCGTTCTGTGTGAGTGGGTGTGAATCTCTGCAATTTTCCTGTGGGAGAATTTTTAGTTTCTGGGACATGTAGGTTAATGTTTCTCATCAAATGTCCATAGTTTTAAGCAATATTTCCTCAAATATTTCTTTGGCCCTTTCTCTCCTTTACCTTGGTCACTTCTATTCTGTGTTTATTGAAAACCATTTGTCTCACATTTAAACAAGGCTCCTTCAGTTGTTTTAAATACAAGTTTCCAGATCAGAAAAGCAGAGATTTCCATATATTCCTCCATTATTCCCACACGTAGTCTTTCCCATCGTCAGCTTTATGTGCTGTAGAGGTACATTTGTAACAATTAACTCACCTATGTCTGTGTGTCAATATCATCAAAGTCTAGAGTCTGCAGGGAGGAACACTCTGGGTGCTGAACATCCTATGGAATAATGGCATACACCATCTTTAGAATTCCAATAGTTTCACTGCACCCAGGAAGCCTCTGTGTTTCCCTTAGTCATTCCTCCTAATAAGCTGTCTAGCCATTCACAATAACGTTTGTCAGCCACTTGTCTTTTTACCATTTTTTTATACAATGCCATATAGTTGAAAACATTCACTATGTGGTCCTTTTAGATGGGCTTGTTTTGCTTGGTGACAGGAAAAGTTTCCTCCATTTTTTTAACGATTGACAGTTTATTTCTTTATAGCACTGTATGATAGCACACAGTCTAGATTAGCACATCATTTATCTATTTCTTTATAGAAGCTCACTTTAATTACATTGTAGTAACAGCAATTATAAAAAAGACATCTGTAAATAGAGAAGTGCAGGCTTTTGTGTAGACATGGTCTTAATTCATGTCATCATATTCTAGAGAATACAATTACTGGAGCACACAGTGAAGAACATTTTTAATTTTATGAGTAATTATCAAACTCTCCTTCAAAGTGACCGTACCATTTGGTGTTCATGCTAGCAGTGAAATAGAATACATTCCATATTCTTGCTGTTTAATGTCTTGGATTTGGCTATTTCAAAAGGTTTATACTATTGTTTCACTGTTATGTGACTTTCTGGGAGGCATGGATAAATAGCATACCAACAACAGACCAAGAAACAAATCTACCAAATCTAGCCTAGTGAACCAGTCTGTTTATTGTGCTTGCAGGAGCACGATGAACCAAGACAACCACATCACGTGGAAGCCCATCCTTTTCTATGAGATCATGAAAGCATAGTCCTGGTACGCCATGTGTAACTTACATACTGGCCAGCTGGCTGGAGAATTTTGTCTCCCAAACAACTGTTGCTGCTTTTGCAACATTGGAGAGGAGTCTTGTGAATCTCACAACATTCTTAGTTTTCTTGACCTGGTACGTTGTGGGAGCCTCTCTCATCACTAGAGGGAATGTTTCAGTTTTGAAGAAATGACTATATAACACTGTTTTTTTACATTTACTATTTCCTCATGACATGTTAAGCAACTTTAATTGTTTATTTATCATGTGGTTGTGTTATATGATGAAGTGTTTGTTTCTACGCAGGTCTTGCGTCAGTGTGTAAATTAAGTTCTTTGGTTTCTTATTGTTGAGTGTTGAAAGTTCACTGTGCACTTTGGAGAGCTGTCCTCCGTGAGGTAGGTTGTGGGCAAATGTTCTCTCTGGTCTAAAACTTGTTTTCTATCTTCATGCATTTTGTGAAGCAGAAATCTTCAGTCAGTAGAATCCAGCTTGTTAAATATTTCTTTATATTTTTTGGAAATGATTATTGTGTTTTATTGTTTTAGTTTCTAATAATACATAAAATTGCTAAGGTTACATAAGGTGTCCTCTAATGTTGAACACATGCATAAGTTTTAACAATATGCTATTTTGTTTCAGTGAACTATGAAGTCAGAATCCCTGTGACGCTTATAGTGTTATTTACAGTGATACCCATTGTTGGCATTTTTCATAGCCATTACAGATTCATATTATTTTTATTAAATGGTTAATTATTATCTTCCATACAGAGTGTGTGACTGTATATATGTACACATAGTGTCACCACTGTTTCTTTATACATGTAAGCTTTCTATGTTCATTTAAGTACTTTGTGTATTAATATAAGTACATAATCATCATCTTGCTTATTTACATGACTGCAACAAAAGATAAGATAAACAAAAATTTTAACTGATTGTCCTCTGAAATTTGATATAGTCAGATGCTTAATATTTCCCCCATTCTCATGCTGTTACAAAGAAAAATCAAATCACTAATTATTCCATTGATTGTATAATTTTACAGATGCTTTTATTTTTCATTTCTTTAATTTTTATTGTTTTCACTGTGATATACTTTTTTTCTTTGCTCCTTTCCCTTCTCCTCTTCTACCCTCTCCTTCTTAGAGGCACAACGGAGGTGAATCTACAACCGTCATTTTACTAAACCCGTGTTATTACTAACTGCATTCTAAATATTTATCCTTATCCCATGCAAAAGTGCAGTTCTCATCCTCATCAAGGAATCTTCTCTTTGCAACAGAAAGAGACCACTGCAGAACACCACAGCTGATCACAATGCAGGGAGCACAGAGGGCATGTGCTGTGTTATTCTCATCTAAAATGTATGGAACACAAGTCCTGCACCTGGGGCTCAGAAATCATTTCAGAGGAGAAGCAGAAAGACTGCAAGAGCCTGAGGAACAGGAAGTTTGCTATGAGATTGTTTCTGCTAGGAATATCAGGAAGGCTACACCCATGAAGTCTCATCAACACTGCTGCTTAAGAAAGGCCTGACTGATGACAGTGCTGGGTATGCTAACACCGAAGGAGGAAAGCTCATAAGCTCAACCAAAGAAATATGGGCAATTTTTGAGATTGGGAGTCCGTCTTAACCATGGAAGGACCCCCAATTTCTTGGTTATCATACACACATACATATAATATGTATGTACATATATGTACACATACATGCAAATAGCATTTTAAGTATTGAATAGGCTGCATTTATCTATTTAGAAATGTGGGTATGTGTGTATTTATGTGCACATGTGCGTGTTACAATTAAAGAAAAAAGAAGTTATGAATTTGTGAGTGAGCAAGGAGTACTGAAGGGATGTTAACATCCTTATTTTCTTCCTTGTTTTCTATTACCTATGGCTTCTTGAAGAGGTACTTTGGTTTTTACTTTTCTAGTTGAGATGAGTCAGCTGATCATATGACAGTGGCGAATTCTATATACTGATAAAAAAGCTATATATACACTGTCATGCTATAAACACACAAACCTTTGAGATCACTGATCATATTGGTGTCAGTGATTTCCCTGAGTGGCAGTGTCTCTCATTCAGTTAGCGAATGCCATCTATTCTATATCATTTTATTTATACACGTGTACTACAGTTCATAATACCTCACTATTCTTCACTGCAATTTTATGATATACTTACAGCTCAGTGAGTTTCCGTGGCTTGAACTCCACCTCTTGTCTGGCACACCACCACCACCATTCCTTCTCTCTTCCTTGCCCTATCACCCCAAACCAAAACAAAGTAAACACAGTACTGTCTTCACTTACAGCATTGCTGTTAGTTTTAATTTTTATATAGGTTTTAATTTTTTGCTATGTTTCAACAAGCTCCATTACTTTTATTTTTATTCATCTTTGCATGCCAGCCTTTCGCTGTATTCTTAAATTATTTAAAGAAACAAGAATGGCTTTTCTGATAACTGATAGCATCTAGATCACTAATAATACAATTCTATTTTGTATCTCATTTATTAACTTTTGATTCTTTTATCTTTATATCCTTGGCTTATTGTTTTGTTATTCTATGCCAAAAATTGAAAGCCGAGCCTTGTGTATGCTAGACAAGTACTCTACCAATGAGCTACATACCTTGCCTGGTAATTTCATTTTAAACCTTGGCTTCCATGATATTTATATATAATTAAAAAATGTATGTTTGTATATACATATATGTGTGTGTATTTAGTGGGGGTGTGTATGTGTATAGTGTATGTGTGTGGCTCATGCATGTAAGTGTATGCACATGCTAGACCAGATGAAAATGTCTAGTGTCTTCCTTTATCATGTTACACCTTATTGCCTTAAGGTAGGATCTCTCACTAAGCCTTGCTAAATAACAGAAAGCCTGCTGTTTCAGCTACACCAGCTGGTCTGTGAGCTCTTGGGATTTGCCCATTTCTGCCCCCTGTGTTGGGTTGAAAACATGGACAGCTGTGTCTAGTCTTAACTCAGGTACTATTTCCTGCTGAGTCTGTTTAGAGTTACATATAGGTATATTATTTTAGAACTGACAACTTGGTATTAAATAATCAATCCCTGAGCCATTTCTTTATTTTATTTTATATTTTTTACATCTTAGAATTTTTTAGCTGTTGTTAATTTTTTTCATGGGTGCCTGTAGTTCTATGTCTAGGGGTGAAGATCCATGAGATGTCCCCCTTTATGTCAGTCTGCCTATCAGTGGTGTACTTGTTCAGGTCTTATTTAGGCATCTGTATTTTTGAGATATCACGAGGGAAGCTTCCTGCATCTTAATCTATGGAAGACTGACAGGCTGCCTTGCGTTTTAGCAACTCTCAGTCTACTTGTGTTTGGCTCTTTCTAATCTCCCTGGAGACCTTAGGCTGCAGAGGGAGGTGAGCGAGATGGAGGAATGTACCTACCATTGACAGCAATAAATCACTATGATTTCCCTGTCCATTCTCTGCCCTAGGGTTGTGGGATTAAGTCCAAGCTTTAGAATCTGAAGTATTTCTCCTTCAGAAGCCATATGTATTTCCTCTTCCTCTCATTAGCCTCTGAAAAGCCACAGTGACCGTTTTAATCCCACTTATGCAGGTGATTAGTTCCTAAGCAAAAGAATGGTGTTTGGAAACACTGACACACCTGATTGCAGCTGTTAGTTGTTTGGTTAGACTGATAGTAGGTACTGCATCTTGTCATTGCCACGCAGCCCCTGATGACCTGGCATCTAACAGGTTGCCAGAAAAATTATTGAAAGGCTGACTGATGATGAGATCACATGTGTATTTCTAGTTTCTGACTTCGGGAGCACTAATATTCTGCTCTCTGCCTTCGCTCTAAATTTTCAATAAAGTGAAGACTCTCCCTGAGAAGGGTCCTTAATCATAGGAGTCATGTCAGGCCTGCGAATTCTTCATCTGCTGCTTCTTCCAGGGCAAACAGGAAAGGGGGCAGTGGTGTTATCCAACTACTAGTCAGCTTCCAGGCAACATAAACTCTGACTGTGGCTGTCGTTACCTTGACTATTCCAATCATCTCACCATGAGGTGTGAGGTTAAAATATCCAAACAATAGAAATCCAAGAAGGAAAAAAAAACCCTATTTATTCCTTTTTAAATAGCGAATGCATGATTATCTTTTTGAACCGACTAGTTCCACCTTCCTTGCTTTCGTGTGTGGCATTTTATGAGTTTATAATGGGAGTGTAGTGATGGAGGAGCGGGCCTGCTTTTCGGCCCGCCCAGCTCCTGCACGGCTAGCTTATACCCAGAAATAACAACACAGAAATTGTATTCATTTAAGCNCCAGAGCTTCATGCGGCTGCCTCAGAGAGGAGAGTAATGGCGTCTGCCTGACTTGGCTTTTTTTCTCCCAGTATTCTGTTCTGTCTACTCCACCCACCTAAGGGCTGGCCTATCAAAAGGGCCAAGGCAGTTTCTTTATTAACCAATGAAAGTAACACATAGACAGATGACCCTCCTACATCATGGGAGGATGACAAACTGGTGTGTTCATGAGTGTATGCTTATGTGTGTACGTGTGTGAGAGCATGCATGCACACATGCATATGTGTGTGAGTGTATGTATGTGTGTGTGTGCACATGAATGTGTGGGAAATAGTTGAAACAGGAGCTGGCTCAGCCATTGACAGTATTTGCTGCTTTTGCAGAAAGGTCTAGTTTCCTGTATCTGCCCTGTTGGGCAGTTCACAGCTCCTGTTCCAGAGGATTCATTGCTCTTTTGGTCTCCATGGACACCCATACACATATGGATGTGTGTGTGTGTGTGTGTGAGTGTGCAAATGCACACATACATCTAAAAAAATCTAAAAAACCTTTAACAGGTTTTACAAACTTTTACAGTACACATTTGTCAAAACTGGGGGAAATCCTTATCCTCAAACATTTAGGACAGTAAGAAAATACTTGTAATTATTATTCATTAGAAAAAATTGGTTTCTGAGCAAACACAGCATTGGTAACAGAGAAGCTCAACATACTTACTAGAATTTACGAATTTTATTGACAACTCCCTTCGCAAATGCCTGTGTGGGCGTGTGGGTGAACTCACACAGATTTACACATATGTGCATGCATACACAGATACACTTTCCTAATCTCTGATGCTTTCCATCTGTCAGTGCGAATGAATCTTTCCAATCATTTTTTAAACCATTCTGTTTTTGTGAAGCCTTGAGCTCGTATCCAGTGAAAGCTTGGCAGGAAGCATACGTTCCTCGTTCAAGTTCCTGAACACGACAGCTGTACTTCTCTCACACAACTTGAGAAAATGTTCCCAGCCTTAATCAACTGGCACAAGGCAGCAGAGGGGCTAAATACGGGCTGTGTCACAGATCATCCATAAATGTGTCAATTTCGCTCATCTCTTAGAGCCTTGACGGTGCCTCACTCTCTCTTTTAAGGCAGTCTCTATTTTTTGAAACCATACCATTTTTCTATCTGGAGTGGAGTGTATTCTTATCACACAAATTGCAATGTGTTGTCTTCCTGGCCTCATGAAACTTAGCAAGAATTAATGTCCACCTTTCTCCCACGTTATCATCATTAAATTTACAAGTTAAACAGACTCCCCCCCTTCATCCTTGGGTACCTCCTACATTCCCGATTTGCTGGTGCTATATCAGGCATTCTTCACATATCATCAACAGTAATAAAAAATAATAAGTAAGATGGCAATGACTATTTGTGAAGTACCAGGCACTGTAGTAAGTTGTGTGTATTCCATGTGATTGGATGAATTCTACACAATATTCTACACAATAGTCCCACCATTACTTAAGTATGGGGCTATTGTGATTTCTGTAGATAATTCTGACTGAGGTTAAGTGATTTGCCTTGATTGTGCACAGAAAAATGAATGTGTCTCCTTACGCTACCGAAGAGGAAAGGCATATCTTCACTTGTAATGTTACATATTTCAGTCACTTGTCACATGGTCCTACTGCTTTTGGGCCTTTGGTAAGGCAGCACATCATGGGTTTGGGGGGAGCACATTCTAGAACAAGCTGCTTCCTGTGGAAGGTAGGAAGGTAAGATGAAAGTGCAAGAAGAGAACGGTACCACAGCCCCTTTGAGTGCATCCTGCTTCCCACAGACATCAATTTCCTCCCCCACTAAGCTCTGCCTCTTAACGTTCCTACTATTTCTCAGGAGTCAGGAGGCAATAACCAAGTCTTTAGCACACAGATCTTCAAGTGACACTTTCCATGCCGTGGTTTGCTTTACAAAGATAGGTCTAGTGTCCTCTCAGGCATAAGGAAGTTCGTCAATACTATACGGATATCATTTCCTACACAACTGTTGCTGCCGGGGTGGGGTTGATGATGACCACGTACACCTTTGTGCTTCAACTGTGAAGCTTTGCCACTCTGGTTCCTTTTCGTGAAATAGATATGCAGCCTGGGTGTGCTTGACATCACTAATGGCTTCTTTGGTGTTCTGGAAATCATCCAGCATTTTGGGAAATTGCTACTTTTATATAAAATGATTAAAATACTTGTTTTGTATAGTGTCTATAAGTTTAAATGACATAGCCTATAGAAAATTAATGAATTTGATTTTACATTTTCCAGCTCATTTTATGCATATTCATGTATAAATGTGTTTGATAGAAACAGTGTTCTGGGGAGCTTTGTACCCCCTCCACATGTATCTGATATGTCAGTGAGAATTTCAGCCATGACAAGTAGCTCTCCATTTAAGAAAACTGCAAAACTCTGGCTTATTTAAGAGATGAACATAGAAAGAAAGTGGCTGTTGCACATTTCAGTTTCATCGTGGCCATCCTGCACTCACTCCGTTAGCAACTGATGATGTGTTGATACTGGCCTGGCATCAGCAGACTCCTTCAGAGGGAGCTGGAAGGAAAGAATAGGGAAGGAAAGTTCCTGCAAGGAGCAGCAAGGTATTCGTCCTTCTCTACTTCAGCCATTTTTTCCGAATCTGGCGTCTTCTTGCTACCTGCTCCTCTTCTCACTACCTCTTGCTTTTTCAGGAAATTGTTTTTGCTTTCTTTAATTTTTTCTCTTTTACTATCAAGAGCCTTTCAACTGTCTTTGTTGTCTTAATTTCATATGATTAGAATCTTTGAACACTGCCTAGAGTCTAATATAGAAATCTTAATTTGAAGACGATATATAGAATTGAAAATATCCTATTATCATTATTTGAAACTATCATCTAAGAGTAATTTTTAATCATATCAACAAAAGTAAATCAGAAGCATATTTTCACACTTAAAATCATTCCTCATGAGCTTCTGAATATTGGTAATACATAAGAAGTCTTATGCGTGTAGTCTATTACTGATTTTGATTTTCTAGTGAGGTCCCAAACCATATTAGCAGAGAAATGATATTCTGAAGTGATACACAAACTGTACCAGAAGTTATGTTTCTAAGGTCACAGATGTTATGAGACATCTGGGGATGACAGGTTAGAGAATGTAAATATAATCAACTCTGAGTTCAAAATGAAGTATCATATTTTGCCTGAATGTATTTCCCTCAAATCATGACATGTGATTATTATGTGTCAAAGAATGAAAACTACAAGGAGATTGCGGGACACTATCATGGGAGTAGTTCCTGAATAATTTGGTTGATGTTTAGATTGATCTTTTGGGAAATGAGTGAGAACTCATTGGCCTAATTTCCATGGTCTTCTTGTGTGATGATATTCCTGAAAAGACATAAACAACTGTCTACTCACTCCAGACTGGGAATTGACAACAACAGACTAGAGTCATGATAAGAGGAAATCCCAATTTGGTGAATTAATGAGCTTATTGCCACTACTTACAGGTGTGTAAGCGAGGGGCTACTTACAGAAGAAGGGATGAATTTAAGTTAGTCACATCACTGAATATGAAATCTGGAACACTGGAACTCTCTGCATGACTTAGAGGCAGCCCCTCAAGTTGGAGAATTTTCTCTTCTCAGCAATACAAACTGCTTATAGAACCTTGGAAGTGGGGGGGGGTCATGTGAATCCTGGAAGTTTCAAGGACCTCCAAAGTCTTCTGAGTGTTTTACTTTCCATGTCTTAATGAAATTCCCTCCTGTTGGAATGTTTCAGTTAGGAGGAACTTGCTCCACCAGGCCTCCATAAGGAAAAAAAGTTAAGTCTCTTCTTAGAAGACTAATATTTTCTTCAATTAAATTCATCTGAATCCCCTCAAATTGCAAAGGTAGTCTTTTAAGATGAATCTTCACAAAAATTTTAGGTAACCCCCAACATGAGTTGTGTCTTCTCAGCATTGGCTCAATATGCTGATATTCACTTCTAATATCCAGACACTTCTCTTAAACTTTTTCCGTGATTTTTATTTTATTTATTTATAATCATCATCACCACCATCATCATTATTATTTGTGTGTGTGTGTGTGTGTGTGTGTGTGTGTGTGTGTAGGTACTTGCATGACACGGGACACATATAAAATTCAGAGGACAACCTTTAAGAGTTCTTTCCTTCTGTGTGTTCCAGGGATTGAACTCAGGTCATTATGCTTGTGTGGTGATCATTCTTACTTGTTGAGTTATCTCATCAGCCCCACATGTCACATTCTACCTCACCATATCTCTTTTTGGCCCCCAGGTCTGGAGATTTGGAGGTATGACTGCCAGGGAATAAGTGGTGATTACACATAGTGATATTACCAATAGAGGAGACATCCACATCCTGAATGTCTACATTTTTCTCACTCTTGCCCCCTACTTTGGCCTTTAAATCTTCCAAATGAGACTGAGATTGTGGCTACTTGGCATTTATTAAATATTTATTGATCACCTACTCTGTATCAGACATTTTGCTAGACCATACAGACCGTAAAAGTGAGAGGTGGGGGTAATAGACAACCATATATAATAGTCACCAACTGCTGAATCTGAGGGAAAGTAACAGTGGTTAAGAAGCAATCCTTTCCCTCTGAAGCTGAGCAGGAGGAAGTTGTGCAGAATGGAAATGCTTGAGGTTCTCTAGACTGCAGGCAGTCATCCCAAAAAGAAATGCTATTTTTGCTATGGCCCAAAGGGAACTAGAGTGAAATAACATGCTCTTACTACCCTATGTTCATCTATAGAGGGAGAAAAAATGTGTTGCAATAAAATTCATTTTTTAAAAAATAAAGCAGAGATTGGATAGATGATCTAGTGGTTAAGAACCCTTGGTGTTCTTGAAGAGGACCAGAGTTCGGTTCCCAGCATTTATATCAGGCTGCTCAACTCCCTGTACTCTAGATCTACCACTCTCTTCTGGCTTCTGCAGACACACACACATACACACACACACGCACACACAGACACACACTCAAACACACACACACACACTCAAACACACAGAGTATATATGAGCACAGATGAACATGCATACATATAAATAAAGATAACTTAAATTTTAAAATAATGATTCAGTATGAAATATAATGACTAGTTTTGCAAATGTCTTTGAAACAATTTAAAATCTTTAAAATATGTTACATTATGAAATTTCCTTTGGGGAGGTTTTATGTAGGCAGAAAAATCACCATACGCATCCAATCACTTTCAACTTCCTTCTAACTCACTGTGTGCTCCCCAGTCAGTTAATTAAACCAGTAGCAGAGGAGAACTGGAAGGAGAGAGGCAAGAGACAGGGAGATCATTAAGTAAAATGTCTAGAGAAGCATTAGTTATGTCTTTAGTCTTGAGCATAATTTGAAATCTTAGATGCATACTTAATGGAAATATGGGGCTATTTGAAGCTCTCCATTTGAGCAGAGGGCTTTGTCAGTATTGAGCTTCAGGTTACCTTCCTCCAGTCATCCCATTTGAGATGGGTAGGGGGAGAATTCCTCCTTTTCCTAAACCCTGGAAATTAACCAATGTCAGCTTACACCTCAAACTGGTTGGTCAGCATTTTGTTTTGCCTACATTTCTTTTAGACTTTTCTGAACACGAAATTTGTTAGAACGCTGAGTGGTGGATCCCGCGAGACTCTAAAATCACGAGGTTGAAAACTCCAGCAGTGTGAGCATCCTCTGACATCACCAGGAGGCATGATTGCTACAACTACAGTGGGCACTTCTGTGGGAGGGCTGATCATGATGACTTCCAGATGAAGGCCTGAATTCGCCACAGCATCGCTTCACCATTAGTCCTCTGTAATGTGGTGGTGTCTGAGCCTCTGTCTACTATGTTTTTTTGGCAGATGTTTGTGACAAACTAGAACATTTGCTTGTGGCATATTGGCTTAAATCAGGAAGGTCATTGTCTCTGTACGTGACAATGAGTAATGATGTTGATGTTTGTGGGTGAGGGGCACACTTAGGACTCATCTATGGACTCATTTCATTAGTAAATGTTTATGAGGTCCTTGCATACAAAAACAACTATGATGGGATGCTAGCTATATATTTATAAAAACATACCGAATAACATTAGAAATTGAGAAAAATAAAGCAAAACCCCAAGTAGAATTTTACATGAATCAAATTGAAAACTCTTTAGAAGTCTGACAATAGTAATTGTTGGGGAGAATGTGCCAGAGGTTACTGGATATCTGCCATATTAACTACATTTTCCTAATCGACCATTAAAGGTCCCTGATATTATTGCAATTAAATACGGTTCAGTTTCTCCGCTGACAGCATCCGAGTTCCTACAATGGTAGCTTATTGCTCAAGTGTCTTTCATTTCAAGTTGTGCCTTGTTCTCACTCTCTGCCAATCAAAATCCAACTCACTGTTCAAACCTACTCAGTGTCATCTTGTTAGTCAAACCTCCTTCTGTGTTTCCAAAAATGCTATTAATAGTTACAAGAATGATGGCAAGTAATGCGTCCTTGTATCGCAGGCAATGAGAATGGTGCAGCTTTATTTCATTAAAACCCACTCAATAGTTATGAGATGGTACCGCTGCTCTTTTTGCTGAGGAAGAAATCCTAAGAAAGGTTCAGTAACAAGGCCCGGCTTATTGCAACCATAAGTGGGATCAGCAGAGTGAAAAAAAAATATTCAGACTCTGTGAACTATCCTACTGATATCCCATTGCAATTCCATTTTACAGACAAGAGAAATTGAGGCTCAGATATAAAATTCTCCCCAAGGTAGTTTTACAACCCAAAGCTTGTGCTCTGCCATACAGTGGGTTCTTATGGTGTGTGTGTGTGTGTGTGTGTGTGTGTGTCTGTACAGGCTCACACGTGGAGGGCAGAGAACAACCACAGGTGTCAGTACTTGTCTTCTATCTTTTTTGAGACACTGTCTCTTTGGTATTTTCACTGTATATGCCACACTATCTGGCTTACCCTCTCCAGGAATTTTCCTGTCTTTGCCTCTCATCTCACTGTGGGAACAATGGGATTACATCTGAGGATTACCATGTACTGGCCACATCACTTCTTAATAGTTCTAATGCAAGCTTTTTTCTTTAGCCATTGATCTATCTCCCTGCTCTGCATCATCTCATTTTTTACACTTAATTTGTAAATGATTTTTTGTAAACTTAATACACAAATGCTGTATATTATTTCCATCCTTCACTTTCCTATCCAAGCAGTTTTTTAAAATAAGTTTCAAATTTTCTATTGCACTTTAATGATATCCTTTCCCTTTCCCCCTTTTCTCCCCAAGTCCTCCTGTACACTCCCTGCTCTTTCAAATTTATGACCTAGTTTTAACTGTTGTTACGTATGTGCATACAGGCATGTTTGCATGTGTGTGTGTGACTGTGTATATGTTTTTATTAAAATATAATACAACCTGTTTTATCCTGTGATATTACTTTTATGCATATATTTTCAGTTCTGAAAATTTGGTATTGGATAACCAATTGGTGAACTCTTCTTCCATGGGAAAGACTATTTCTCCCACTCTCAGAACTTCTTAGTTGCCCGTAGATTTTGTCTAGGGTTGAGGCTTCCTCACTTCCATGTGGATTGGTGTCATCCTTTTTTGGTCCTCCAATAATATTAAATTGTTTGTGTCTATACAAACTATTGAGTCCATTTAGTGTTGCTCACATGTTCATGTGTTTAGTGCTGATCACTTGGAACTGAATTACCTATCATAGGGCTTATGTTTGAGAAAATAAGTCCCATACTCTCAGCAACCAGTGACCACATATAGCTTCTCATCTAGGGTGGGGCCTTGTGAAATTTTCCCCATTATTGTTAGACTGCCAGCTGCTGTTGTCATTATGCTAATTTTGTTCAGCCTTCCTAAAATATATACGTATATGAAGGTGATCTAAATGGAATTGCCAAATACTGGGGGAGATTGATGTAGGAGGGTCATCTGTCTATGTGTTACTTTCATTGGTTAATA
>LOEQ01005451.1:60979-74183 GCA_001685075.1 Bramus lutescens | reverse complement strand
TTTTTTTTTATCACAGCCATTCTGACTGGTGTAAGATGGTATCTCAGAGACGTTTTGATTTGTATTTCCATAATGGCTAAGGATTTTGAGCAATTCCTTAAGTGTCTTTCAGCCATTTGTAGTTATTCTGTTGAGAATTCTCTTTTTAGATATGTGCCCCATTTTTTGATTGGATTGCTTGGTAATTTGATGTCTAGTTTCTTTAGTTCTTTATGTATTTTGGAGATCAGTCCTCCCTCCAGTTAGTGAAGATCTTTTCCCATTCAGTAGGCTGCTATTTTGTCTTAGTGACTGTATCCTTTGCCTTACAGAAACTTCTCAATTTCAGGAGGTCTCATTTATTAATTGTTGCTCTCAGTGTCTGTGCTACTGGTGTTATATTTAGTCTCCTGTGCCAATGCATTCAAGGCTACTTCCACTTTATCTTCAAGGAGGTTCTATGTGGCTGGATTTATGTTGAGGCCTTTGATCCATTTGTACTTGAGTTTTGTAAATGGGCACAGATATGGATCTATTTGTATTCTTTTACATGTTGACATTCAGCTATGCCAGCACCATTTGTTGAAAGTGCTTTCTTTTTTCCATTGTATAATCTTAGCGTCTTTGTCAAAAATCAGGTGTTCATAGGTGTGTGAATCAAGATCAGGGTGTTTGGTTCAATTCCATTAGTCCACTTGTTTATTTTCATGCCGATACCAAGCTGTTTTCATTACTGTAGCTCCAAAACAGAGCTTGATGTCAGGGACGGTGATTCCTCTGGAAGTTCCTTTATTGTAGAGGATTGTTTTGGCTATTCTGTTTTTTTGTTTGTTCGTTTTGTTTTTCCATATAAAGTTGAATATTGTTCTTTCAAAGTCTGGGACTTTGATAGGAATTGTACTGAATCTGTAGATTGCTTTCGGTAGGATTGCCATTTTTACTATGTTGATCTTACCTATCCAAGAGTATGTGAGGCCTTTCTATTTTCTGATATCTTCCTCAATTTCTTGCTTGAAAGACTTAAAAGTTCTTGTTGTATAGGTTTTTCACTTCTTTGGCTGGTGTTACCCCAAGATATTTTATGTTATTTGTGGCTATTTTAAATGGTGATGTTTCTCTGATTTCTTTCTTTGCACCTCTATCATTTGTCTGTAGAAAAGCTACTTTTTTTGAGTTGATCTTGTATCCTGCCACATTATTGAAGTTATTTATCAGCTGTAGGAGTTCCATCATAAGATTTTTGGGGTCACTTATGTATACTATCATATCATAAAGAAGTTTGACTTCTTTTCCAATTTGTATCCATTTGATCTCCATTTGTTATCTTACTTCTCTAGCTATAACTTCAAGCACTGTGTTGAATGAGTATGGAGAGAGTGAACAGCCTTGTCTTATTCCTGATCTGAGTGAAATTGCTTTTAGTTTCTTTCCATTTAATTTGGTGTTGCTTGTCAGCTTGCTATATATTGCTCTAACTATGTTTAGATATGCTCCCTGTATTCCTGAAATCTCCAAGACCTTTATCATGAAGGGGTCTTGGATTTTGTCAAATGCTTTTTCTTTTCAGTGTCTAGTGAGTTGATCACATAGTTTTTTTTTCTTTGAGTTTATTTATATGGTAGATTACATTGATCGATTTTTGTATGTTGAACCATCCTTGTGTCTATTGGATGAAGCCAACTTGATCACGGTGGATGATTTTTTTGATATGTTCTTGGAGTCTGTTTGCCAGTATTTTATTGAGTATTTTTGCATCAATGTTCATGAGGGAAACTGACCTGTAATTCTCTTTCTTAGTTGCATCTTTGTGTGGTTTGGGTACCAGGGTAACTGTTGAATTGTAAAAGGAATTTCTTTTTCTATTGTGTGGAACAATTTGAGGAGTATTGATATTATTTCTTTTTTGAAATTTTGATAGAATTTTACATTGAAACTGTTTGGCCTGGGCTTTTTTTGGTTGAGAAACTTTTGACGACTTCTTCTATGTCTTTAGGGGTTAGAGAGCTATTTAAATTGTTTATCTATTCTTGATTTAATTTTGGTATGTGGTACCAATTGTCCATGGAGAAACACCCCATTTCCCAGCCGATCCACCAAACCCCAGAGACCCTGAGCAGCCTCCACACACCTGCTACCATTCTCCACCATATCTGTGACCCCTGGAGCCCTTGTCCAGACTGCCCTTGGAGAGGAGCTCCGGAGCCTTATCAGCATCCACTAGAGGCACGAACCTGCCTTCACCTGGAGGAAGAGCAACCACGTAAGCCACAGGGGCCACCGTCATCAACTGGAGAAAGAAGGACTACCAGAAGCACAGGCCCCACCTGCACCCACTGAAGGAAACGATGGGCAGACGGCAGTGTAAGAACACATTCAACAACATAAAGACCAATATGGCACCACCAGAACCTAGTGGTTCTAAACAGGAAGACCTGAACAGTCTAACCTAGAAGAAGCACAAGGAAACGACCTTCAATATAACTTTATGAAGATGACAGAGACCCTTAAAGAAGAAATGAAAAATTCCTTTAAAGAAATGAAGGAAAAGAAACAAAAATTGGAAGAAATCCAAACAGTTTCCTAAATGAACTCAGTATATAGTGCTTACTCTTTACTGGAGTTCACATATTGAAATGGCTTTTGTTAAATGACACGTTACTAACAAAATACTGGCAATTTATTTTTGATAGAATTTTAAATTTTTGGAAATATTGTATGAACTAAAAATGATGCATTTGGAGGTATATATTTGTGTATGTGGATTTGTGCACATATGTGTATGCACATTTATATGTGTATGTATGTAGACTGGGTATCTCCATTGATCTCTCCATTTCTTCTTCTTCCTCCTCCTTTTTCCTCTTCTTTTTGGTTTCCCAAGACAGATTTTCTCTGTGTAGCTCTGGTTGTCCTAGAACTCGCCTCTTTTTTGGAGACCAGGATGTCCTCAAACTCACAAGACTTGCCTGGCTCTACCGCTCAAGTGCAGGAATTACAGGCATGTGCCACCACCACCTGGGTTTATATCTTATCTTTTGAGACAGTGTATTGTGGGAACAGCAGCCCCGAGTTGTGATATCCCTGCCCCCATTTGAGGTGCTTATCTGCAAAGAAAACATAATAAATACCCTCTGCTTCTGGAGTGGGGGAAGGAATTTTGAGTGCATGGTGACCTTTCTTTGATCCCTGTCGGGGTCAGGTTACAGTCCCTTCGCAGCCCCCTCCTCATTTGGCGCCATGGTATGAAAGCCAGCCCCAGCAGAATAATAAAGAAGCTGTTCCACCTCAGCCTCGTGGTCTGTGCATTCATTCAACCCGGACACCCTTCGCTGATAGAGTCTTGGACTTCAGGCTGCGCTGGCACGGCAGTGTATCTCAATGAAGCTAGAGCTGACTGATTTGGTCAGGCTAGCTTGCCAGTGAGCTGAAGAAACCCATCTGTGTTTAGGGTTACAGAGGCATGGCACCATGAACAATTTTTTTTTATTTTTATTTTTTTTTTTAGCTGAGTGTTGAGGAACCAAAATCAGGTCTTTGTGTCTCTACAGCAAACCCTTCCCTATCTGAGCCATCTTTCTCATCCCAGCAATGATCTATTTTAAGGATTTGTGTTCATAGCTTATGTTTCAAATTTACAGGTATTAACTTACGTCTAATGTAAAGTTTTGAAGGTTTTAGAAAAACGTTTCGTGGACATTTGTGAAATTATCTTGATGACATTAAAACTGCAAGGAGAAGTAATGACAGATTGTGTGCTAACCCTTAGATGACTTTAACATGCTATCTTTTCGTTAAGGATTGCTATATAAGCTCTTTTCCTACAATATGCAACTGGATCCTGTTTTGATCTAACACAGCCCATAGAGAATCTGAGGTGGAGGAAGACTCATGCAACTCAAACATCTTTATGCTGGTGGTCCTGGATACACAGATGGTACTGTTGGGAAAGTAACCACCAGACTGCAGCCATAAGATGCACACTGTGGACAAGATGGGCAGAAAGTCAGTGTAGTCTCTTAAGTGTCCTGAGACTAGAACTCTCAATGTTCAGTGTTGCAAGAGATAGGGTTGGGTCAAAGGAAGCAAGGCCTTTGAATGCTGGACTCCTTTATTCATTTGCACTAAAAGGGTTGAAGCAGGCCATGTGGAGAATCAGCTCTAAGATGTGCATGCTAAGCAGTGAGCTTTTACAGGTAACATCACAAGTTTACAACAAACATCAGACTGATTGACATGGAAGAGCTGGGACCAGTAAAGGAACTTACTCCAGATAAAATGGGTAAGTATTAACACTTACTGATGGACTGTGTGAGTTTTCCTCCTCTTGATCTGATGGTGGCTACATCCTAGCATTTAAGGGCCCTTGAAAGAAAATAAGGACACCGATTTCTCTCACCTCACCTTTCCCTGTTCTGTAAAATGCAAAGCTTGCTTACAAAATTTATTTTCCCATAATTAAAAAAGTAAAGGCAGAAATAGTTGAGGATTTAGAAAAGTATATTCTAGTGTGAGAAGAAATGGGGCATGGCTCCAAACATCTGAAAGAAGAGCCATGCCTTAGAAAAATGGTTTCTGAAAGAAATAATATCAATAAGAAAGATAAGATGGCCACTTGAAGTCTGTTGAAAAATGCATTTTGACCTTTGTAGGATGTGAGGGGGAAGTGGAGTAGACAATATGCTAAGATGAAATCAGGAGTTCAAAGAACTGACTGATGAAATAAGAGCCCGAGAAAGAAATGAAAAATGAGAACGGGTGTACTTACTGCCAAATGCCAGGGAGATCGGAGACAAACTGCTGATCCCTCCAAAGCACAGGGTACGGGGACAAAGATGTTCAACAACGGCAGATTATAAATATGGAGGGGAGGAGAGATGCCGTGTGAAGATTGGAAGTAGTTTTTCTATCCCCAAATGGGGTGGGGGACAATAGTCAAGGATGAAAAATAATTCTCCACATGAAGGGGAAAAGTCATTTCAATCATGAAGGAATTGACACAGTTTATAAAAGGGAATCCCTTCGTAGAATTCTCTTGTCTTTTCCAGCTTTAATAACAAAAATTCAGAATGTTTCATAGAATAATGTCACAAAATTATAAAGAAGACTGAACACAAACGAGGCTTATTCTACCACTAGTGTTCAAGAAGATACTTATCAGCCTCTAAAGATTTAAAAAAAACTGTCTGAGAACCTGGGGATTGTGTGTCAAAAATATCTTTTTTATGCAAAGGCAGTAGGCAGATAAGCTCATATATTTAAAGGACTTTTTTTTTAAATAAATTATCCCCTCAAACAAGTAAACTTCTTTAATAAAAATTTTCAATGTGAATACCTCTTAAATGCATTTACTAGATTAAATACAAAGTTACAGTTTATTTCCCAATAGAGGTATAAAGTAAACATGGTTGTAAATGAAGTCAGCAACTCAGAATTTAACTGACTCATGTTGTAAATTTGAATGAGAGAGCCTCACAAGTGTCTGTGGATGTTTCTCAGCATTCGGGGATGTGTCATCAAATGTTATTTCATCAACTTGAATGTGTTTACTCCAAAGATGGGAAGAAAATGTGTGATAAAAATGATTTCAGAACAAAAGTCAAAGATTTCATGTTGATGAAAACACCAAAAACTAATCACCACGGCAATCAGCCATGAGGTGAAATGTTTTGGTCCAGCCTGTGAACCACAAGACATCCAGCAGCTTTACCTGAAGGCCATACTGTCAAAAAAGGAAAGTACAAAGTACGAAACAACCATGACGATGCCAAAGATGAACAAAGCGTGCATAAGGAGTTCATAAAAAATAAACATTGATAATATCGTTAGTCAGTGAGGCAACTTATAAAAGACACTCTCGATTATCGCATGGATCGACCTCAGATATTTCATTATTCTTGGCATCTTTCTAATGAAACCCTAAGGTTGAGTAAGTGAGCACAGTTCTGTACACCTTCCAATGCTGAGCTAGGTTTGTAAGTTAGAGCTTTTATGTAAATGAAACATTTTATAGAAAACATCTAATAAAAAATAAAAACTTTATTTGATCATACAATCTGGAAGTTTATCAAAATAGAGAAGATGTTTTTTTCTCTTTCTCCAATCTGATTTGAATCATGCTTCTAATTCTATTTCTGAATTTTGATTTATTCCTGGGTGATTTATTCTGTTCACTTAATCCAAGTTCCATTGAACATTTCAGACCAGCTGAAGGTTAGAATGTGGTTAATGTTACTGTTTGAATCCTCAAGGTCAAGGACAGGCCCAGCAGGCCTTCCAACGGGATTTTACTGCTCTGTTATTTCAAGAGTTTTTCCTTTCTTCTTTTACTCTCATCTGCTAATCTCCAATATTAACACCATTTCTTAAGGTAAGAATAAAGAAAATGTACTTCTCAGTATTTTTCTGGAGTAAAGCTTATCCAAAGAATAAAATGAATCAAGAATTATACTTAAGAAAATATTACCTAAGTAGAAAAATTAAAAAAAAAACTCTATATATAAACTCACAAATATGAATAGGTTGCTAGAGAAGAAACTGTCATGGAGTCCAACAGACACTTTTCATCCTTATGTTGAACAATTGTGAAAGTTAAAAGAAAATCATCCCATAATCATAGTAACACAAGCAACAGTCCAGTAAAGTACATAAATACATGGCTAAAACAAAGAGTGTATACAATCTTTTGTTGCTGTTTTGTTTTTGTTTTTTGAGGCAGGGTTTCTCTGTAGCTTTGGAGCCTGTCCTGAAACTCACTCTGTAGCCCAGATTGGCTTTGAACTCACAGAGATCCAACTGCCTCTGCTTCCCAAGTGCTGGAATTAAAGTTGTGAGCCACCACTGCCCAGCTATAGGATTTTTTTAATGGTGAAAATGTCAAACTGGTGTTGAACTACAGAAAAGACATTTGAGACATAGACCGTGTTCAAGAAGCCAAAGATAATCTGACAGCATCAAATGCCAATTTTCCATTAAGATTCAATCAATTTGATTCATCGCAAATTTTTAAATATCTTCGGTCTGTTCTTATTGGTTTTGAGAGTTAATTGAAAAACGTATGTAAAACATGTAAGACTAGGCGGGTGGTGGTGGCATTTACCTTTAATCCCAGCACTTAGGAGGCAGAGGTAGGTGGATCTCTGTGAGTTCAAGGCCAGCCCAGTCTACAAGAGCTAGTTCCAGGACAGGGTCCAAAGCTACAGAGTAACCCTAACTTGAAAAACAAAACAAAAAGATGTAAGACTAAACTTAGTTAAGATACTATGCAAATCAGCAAAATAGACAAATCATAAATCTATACTTTCCATAACATAAACCAATGCTTGGGGTAATTTTTAATCAAAACAATGTTTGATTGGAATAGGCATCAATAAACAGAAGAAATTCGCAGTAGAAATGTACTTATTTATTCAAGAAAACTTGATAGCAAAAGGTATGACATTAATTATGGAGAATATAAAATGTCGGCAAGGGAGGCTAAAGAATTATATATCTGAAAACATCAATTAGATCTCTGTCATATGCCTTCCTGAAAACATATTTCAGTTGGATCAGTGACCTATGAATCAGAAAAAATATTCCAGACCATCTAGAAGAAATTGTAGTCCAATAACTCTCTTTCTTTGAAGTAGGGAGGATTTCCTAAGATATAGAAAACACTTCTTAATAAAATATTGAATGATGTGCATATATGAAGCTTTAAAATGCCTGTACAGAAAAGATACCTTAAACAAATAAATAAAATCCAAGTCCCTGTCTCCAGTACATTTGGAATGTACATAGGTGATGAAGCGCGTGCCGAGAATATATAACATGCAAATCACAGGGAAACCAAAGACAGCAACACATGTGCGTGATCAACTCATAAAATTCAAACACTAAATTCAAAATTGTGAATAATATGACATGTTCCTCACCAAAACAATATAGAAATTGTTATGTAGAAAAAGCATATGCTTTGCCATAATTGATTAAACTATCCAGTGTGACATCTGATTACAGAATTAGAATTGACAGTATCTAAAACTCAAATGATAGACACTGGATAAATATCAAAACAGATCCCTACAAACAAATATCCTCTTGCTTACTAAAATAAAAAATGTATAATTACATCCATTCTAGGTGAGTTTTCCATGTTTTAAACACTCAAACATCCTAAGATGTACAAGTCGAAATATTCAGGAAGAGAATGTGGACGTTGTTCTCATGTGCCAGTGTATCAATATTGTGACAATGCTTAAATATTATATCTGCAAACCCAGAAAAAGCTGTTTCCACAACTCTACCCTAAGGCAGAAGAAGAAGAAGAAGCAGCATGCCATCTTAGTGTCTCATACAATTCTAATAATAGCAAAAGTAAGAGAGAAAGTAAGATGGTAAAACAATGACAAGATTCTGTTGGCATGATGGATGAGTGTTAGTCATTCTGTTTGATATCAATATGAAATCAATATACAATAGCAAAGCTTTCTGTTTTATATCAATATAAAATCAGCTTGCAAAACCACGCAAGGGTGGGCTTCTATCTGCAGTGCCTTCTAAATAGAATTCTTGGGTGTTTTGTCCCATTTTATCAATTTTTCTTCATGGATTATACCTAGGAGTTAAGAACTTGCTTATTTTTAGGCAGTTTATATTCTAAATCCTTCACTACATTACTGATATAGTCCTGAAACAGACAGTTCATTCTTTTAAATCTATCCCCATCATTAAATGTATTTGTATTTATTAGTGAACTAAAGGCATACAAATATATAATTATCTTTTAATATAATGTAAGCTATATACTATGTTTTCCATAAAGTCCATGATCTTTTGATGACTATAAGGATAAAATTTACCTCAGAATTTTAGCACACACTATAAATAAATGTAAAGCATTTATAAGAAAAAACAAATTCTCCTTTAAGAAAATATTCACACTTACAGGATATTTGTTGTTTTTTAATAAAATTTAAAAGTTAAATAGAGCATGAAATGGATGCATTTATAAAAGTATCCTAAATAGGAAATCTAAAGGGATTTCTTTTGGGGAGATTGACATTCTGGTTGGTTGCTAAGGAAGCTGTAGTGCATGTTCTTTGATTGGGAAAATACCACGATTTCCACTCCACTTATTTATTTATATATTCATTGCAGTGAAAACTATTTTATATGGCAAATATTTGTGTTGTCTATACATCTATAAACACAATTCTCTACTCATGGCAACATAAATCCTAGGGTCATGCATCAAGGGAATTGTCAAGATGAAGAGATTTATTGCTGTTTGAAATTAAAGATTTGAAATTAAAGATTGAATTAAAAGTACATTAGGGAGTTAGTGGGTGTGATGGTTAATCTCGACTGTCAGTTTGATGAGATTTAGAATCACTGCGGAAACAAATCTCTGGAAATGATTGTGAGGGATTAAACTAATGGAGGGAAGGAGAGTTACACTAAATGTGGGCAGCACCATGGACTGTGGGTCAGGACAGAATAAAGGGTGATAGTGACCTGATTACAAATATTCTTTTTTATCTGCTTCTTGACTGTGGATGCAATGTGACCAGCTGCCTGCTCATGATCCCAATGTGGGATGCCCTTTTGCATGCTGTGCAAATGTGTTTCTCTCATTGGTTGATGAATAAGGCTGTTTCAGCCAATGGCTGGGCAGAATTGAGCCAGAGAAATCCAAAGAAAGAGAGAAAGAAGGGAGAGCCAGGGAGACACCATGTAGTTGCTGCCAAAGGAGTAACATGCCTGGGCATCCTGGTAAGCCTCAGCTATGTGGTGATACCCAGGTTAGTAGAAATGGGTTAATTTAAGTATGAGAGCTAGTTAGTAATATGCATAAGCCATTGACCAGACAATTACAACTAATATTAAGCCTCTGAGTAGTTATCTTATAAGTGACTGCCGGTACCAGCTGACGGAGAGAAACTGGGTCAGTGGGACCAGAGAGATGGAGAAGTCTCCATTTACATGTTCCTGCCGCCATTACTTCCCCACCATCATGGATGTACCCTTGAACCGTGAGTCAAAATACACATTTCCTCAAGTTGCTTTGGCCGGGTATTTTGTCGTAGAAATAGGAAAATATATAGTAAAGTTGTCATGAGTGATAAAGGACAGAATGACAGTGACAATTTCCAATAATAGCCACCAATCTACAGCAAAGTGACAACAAGTTTTGAATGTCAGGAATGTACACACCTGAGTTTATAGTCAGAGCTCTGGAATACTGGCTCTTCACTTCTTGGGTGGATCAAAATTTTTACAAGCTGTTTTAAATTTCACTTCATTTTGTGTTAGAGAAGTACGTGTGTATGTGTGTGTGTATATATGAGAACATGTTTCTGAATGTGTGTGTATGTGTATGTATGTGTGACTGTGTATTTGTATGTGTGTGTGTGTTCATGTGGGAATGTGTGTGTGTGTGCATTTAAGTATGTGTGCCTGTGTATATTTGTGCATTTGTGTGCATTCCTGTATGCAAGTGTGTGCATGTGTTTGCACTGTTGTATATGTGTAGATGGCTGCGTGCATGCATGTGTATGTATGCATGTATGTATGCCTCTTGTGTGTGTATGCACGCATGTGTGTATCTGTGTGTGTATAATTTGTCTGTGGACAATTTGGTTCTGTTCTCCCATTGCTCTTTCTCTTTACACTTACTGCTTTTCTTCTGTGTTTGATCCTTAACATTTGTGAACACTAATGGAAGGAAAACAGAGTACACGCCTCATAAAGGTATATCTGGCAGTGGGGAGGAAAGCAAGGATAGGACACTTCTTTTCTATATTATGAGAACATTTATACTTTATTGTAAAAGAATCTGTAATACACATCATAGAGAGCTTAGTATGTGTACACTGCTAATGGTTTATTAGTTTATTTGTTTTGAGTTTATTTTTGGCATAGGGCTTTGGGTGAAATGTGGAATTCAGTGTTCTTGGGAATTTGTGAATCTCTGCTATGCTGCATGCATGCACACACAGACAGACAGACAGACACACACACACACACATACACACACGGGGATGGGAAGAGGATAAGGAAAAATTCCACCAACATCATAAATCTCAGCGACAAGGCTAATAACCCCACCAAATAGACAAGGCTATACTTTAGAATGACTGTCTGCCTTTGTTCAGATTCCCTAGAAAGAATGCTACCCGGGGATGGGACAGGGGAATAGAATCTGTGATGATATTAGCCCTCTGGCCTATCAGATTGAATGCTTTCTTAACATAATTCAGTTGATATATGCAGCTTGGGTCTGTGCTCATTGGTGTTTGTGATAGATGGAATGGATTCTGGCATTCCTTTTAATATCCAGTGTCCCATCTGAAGTAGGTTAATGCTTAGTATATACAGGGATTTAGCAAGAATCTGGCAACAATGGGGCCTGAACAGTTAAACAAACAATACAATCTTGCACTCTAGTTTGGGAAGAGATACAGAGCCATAGTTTCTCTACACACTTGTGACAGAATTGAGCATCTAACTATATGCTCAATGAATAGTTAATTAGTTATAATTAGTTAAACAATTAATTAGTCATAGAAATGTTACAGTCTTCACCCTTCCTCTGTTCCCCTCCTTCTTCATTCTTTCCTTTCCTCTTCATTCTCCTTTTCCTCCTCCTGGTAGCCACTAAATATCTCTTCCACCCTCTGCTTCCAAGAGGAAAGCTAGCGGTGGTGAAAGGGCTAAAAGATTTCCAGGATCACTCATGTCACCACATGGACTCAATTGTAACACAAGTAAAACCTAAATACTAATTAATTCATTAAATGGCTCACTGAAAACACAAAATATGTAAGCCTGGAGGAAGCAGAAATATGGAGGACTTTCATGTTTGCCCTTAATAAATAAAGAAAATAATGAAAATAAAGCAGTGTGTAATTGTGATTGGCATACTTATCATTCTACATAGCAATTAGGCAAATTATACATAGTAGGTATGGATGACAGCAATTAGCTTTGCTGTTACACAAACATGCAGCTTACAGCTTAGAAAACAAATCTTTCCTAATATGACTGCCATCAGTATTCATTTGTTCAATGCTGTGTACCTATGGAAAGATTGTTTCCTAATCACATGCATCTGCACATAGACACATCATGAAGGTCCTGGGTCTGCAGAATAAAACCAACAAGGACTAAGACAAGTCCTATGTGCCTACTTAGAGTTGGCCTTAGCAAGCATCTCTGGGTGCTTTGATGCCCTCCTGCTAAGCTGGGATGGTGCTGGGTAGCACACCGGGCTTCCTGGTCATCATGCCTATGGTATGTTAGCCCTTGTGGCATCACAGTCACCATGCTGACGTCACTTGTGCTGAGAATGACAATGATATCTCCCTCCACAGTCTAAGGAAGGAATGACGAAAGAACAGTCTTTGGTGACAACCCATAAGTTCTATGGCAGACTAAGCCAGAGAATAATCTTTGAACAAGTGAGATATGGAAAGATGCAGTCAAGAAAAAGCATTCCTAAGAGAAGTTTAGAAACTGGAGCAAAGCAGTGTCGTTAAATTGAATATGCTTAATAATGACCCAATGATCTTATTCAAAGTCAGTTTCTTGAACTTCTTTCTGTGGGAGACGTCTCGATGGCCTGGGCTCTGATATTACCAAGGAAGATGGCAATATCATTGGAATATGACTTATGAGGGAGGATGAACTTTCCTCTGCCCCAGCTTTAGCTCCCAGAACACCGGACAAGGTAGCTGTCAACCAGACTTGTTTGACTTATGGGTAGCTCACAGCAGCAAGTAGTCTATAATTGGTTACAGTTTGGGTTGACTGGCCTTCAACATAGTAACATGGATATGCTTTTAGAGGGATAGAAAGGCCACATGTTCTAAAATTGTTTTTCTATTAATTCATGCTTACTGCACACAAAGGTATTTAGAATCTATGTCCAGAGTGGATTTGCATATGTAAAGTATGGAATTTGGGTTTTAAAAATCCATTCTTTTAGATCTTCCTTGGCTTATTTTGTAGGGCACTTTATCATGAAGGGAGGTTTTTAGATTCTGTTTTCCACCACTGTCATCGAGTTTAAGAAGATCAGACACCTAGGAAAGGTTACTATACTCAAAAACTTAATTCTTTAATGTATGCATGATTCACACTGGAATCTGTCTTCTTCATGGGAGCTAATATCCCTAGTGCAGATAATGCAGTCCCTAAGGGATTGGTTAGAGCTCAGTGTGTGTGTGTGTGTGTGTGTGTGTGT
>LOEQ01005451.1:29319-54350 GCA_001685075.1 Bramus lutescens | reverse complement strand
CAGACATTGGTACTCACCAGCCAATATCAGGCATTAAAACAAGCAGAGACACAACTCCCCTAATAAGTAAAAGATTTTACTGATGATGAAAGAAAATGGGGGAATGAAAGACCCCGCTAGTTTGCCCATCATAGCTATGTAATTTTTGCTTTGCTTACTCCTGCTGGGGATTTTCCATTACAACCAAGGTTGGAATGTCCCCTGCCCAGTCCACACCAGATAAACACCTGGAGCCTGGAGGCCAGCCCACCCAAGGCCAGTGGGAAGGAGCAGGGAGACAGGGGATACAGGGAGTGCTGAGTTGTCCTTCAGATGAACAAACAGCCCTGTCCTTGAGTTGAACTCATCACCTTATTTGAAATGACCAATGAGAACCCTGTAACCATGCATCTGCTTCTGTAAGCCGCTTTTTGCTTCCCCAACCTTATATAAAAAACAAGCTCTTAACTCAGCCCGGCACGCTCAGCTATCCAAAAGCTGCAGCTTCCACAGGCGCCTGTGTATTTAATAAACCACCTCTTACTCTTGCATCCAGTGTACTGTGCCTTGTTCTTGGGGAAGGGGATCCGGGGGTCTTTCACCACAAGCTTAAAAATTCCTAACCCAGACTTTATGCAAACTAGGCTTCTATTCTTTGTTACCATCCCTTGCAAATTTTAATTTTATTCCATGTTTTTAATCTTTGTTGATTCATATCTATTCATAATTAACATTGCATTATGTGTCTAATATTTCTCAGACCTGGGGCTAGATCATGTGCATCCCTCTATGCTGCTTTTAAGAAGAATAACATAGGAAAGGAGCCTGCCAGTATTGTCTCCACACTTCCAGGACTTGGGCGAGGCAAGCAGCTCTAGCACAGACTCCTTTGCTTGGTGACCTCCACAGAAGCTAAGCTGACAGCTCCATCCCCACATTCCTTGGCCTCAACCCTAGCAGCAAAACTCTTGTATCAGCTTTTCCTGGCTAGGCCACAAAGAATCAAACCCACAGGCACCATCCCTACATGCCCAGGCCTGACTCCAGCCATGCAACTCCTGCGCTGGCCCAGCCAAAGGCAGGCTGATTCTGATGGCAGAAAAATGAAAGACTTCCACTCACCCAGGTCACATTGCAGAAACATGAACGATATGAATTGCAGAGGCGCTGTGCCCATCTCTCAAACCCGTTAGTCCTACGGAAATGTTCTCCAAAGGCAATTACTCAGGCATCCTCAGGACACAGAATTTAGAGAATAACCATGAAGTTCACCCAAAAATTTAAAAAAATTTAAATAACAGAGAAATTGGGCTACTCAAGCAAAGAAAAAAAAAGCTGTGAAAACTCAGAAAAGAACAAACAGCAACTATAAAATATTATTGAAAAACAAACCTAATAACAGGAGGGGAATCTCAGGTCAATGGTGTAGACCAAATCTTCAGCAGAACCATAGAAGAAAGTATCTCTGTCTTAGGGAAAACATCAGGACCAAAACAACTTGAGGAAAAAAGGGTTTATTTCAAGTTATAATTCACAGGTGGCCCTCTCTACTGGGGAAATCATGGCAAGAATTCCTGCTGGGCAGGAACCTGAGCCTGAGTGTGGGAACGAAAGCAGAGACCACAATGGCGTGCAGTTCCCTAGCTTGCACCTCATGTCTTGCTCGGACTGGTTTCTGACAGCACCTTGGACCACTAGGCACTGTGAGCTAGGCTATTCCACATCATTCATCAATCAAGAAAATTCACCACGGGTCAATCTGGTGGGGGTATTTTCTCTACTGAAGTTCTCTCTTCCAAATGATTCTAGTCTCTGTTAAGTTGACATAGAAACTAGCCAGCACAACTGACCCTTGTCATCTTGACAGACAAAAACATTACATTTAAACTGTAACATTTTCTTTCTTCCTTATCTCCAATATCTAGTGTCCATGTTAATATAATATAAAATATCCCAACCCTTGCAAGTTCATTGGCATATATATGGAATATATGTATTTGCATGCTTAGTTATACATTTATATAACAGTGATTAATGAAAAAAGGCCATCAATTTGAAGTAAATCAAGGAGCATATAGGAGGGGGTTTGGAGGGAGAAAATGGAAGGGAGGAAATTGTCTAACTATATTATAATCTCAAAAATATAAAAGAAAAAATTTAAAATATTTGAAGTCTCTAAATTTCAAAATATCTTAACTGCAGACTCCTGTAAAATAAAAAATAAGTTACATACTTTCTTAGTCTGTGAAGGAGGTACCAGGACACAGTCCCAGTCAGCTCAAAATAAAACAAAATTTAACAGTATAAAACTTTAGTGTCTGACATTTGGGACTCATGAGCTTCTAGATTCCAAAGGTCTCCAATTCTCCAGATCTGCCATTTGTGGCACATGCAGCTTGTGTCCTATGCTGAGGCTAGCTCTGCTCCACAGTTACTGCTGTCCTTTGTGGCCCCATGGTGCTGGCTTCGCCAAAATGTTGGGGTCTCTACTGCAAGTAAGGAAAAACCTTCACTAATGGCACAGCTTGGGTTCTCCTTGGGGACTTCAACCTGTCCATAAGAGTGCCAAGCCTGAGCTGATCTCAATTACCCTTTCATGCCTTCAAATCTTATCCCTCTTGGATGCCTCTCACATCCCAAGTTAGGTTGCAAGCATGAGATGAATGTAGCCTCTGCCCTCTCAGAACTGCAGCTTCTAGGTGCTGCCACTTCGGTCATGCTCCCAGAAGATTTCACTTAAGTGAAGCTGGTGTCTTAATCATTGCTAATTTCTCAGCTCCAGCTGACCTGACCAGCATCCATTGTCTCAGCAAAGCAAAGATTTCACTTTAGTGGCTCTGGTCTCCTGTTAATCGCAGTTGATTCCTCAGCTGGAGATGACCAGAATCACATGTTTATGGTTCAAAACATTCTAAATGGTCCTAAGAGAGTCTTAGCTTTTCTCTGAACCTTCACAAGTCAGGCCTCTATCCTCTGTTCTTTCTCAAACTTCCAATACTGATCAGTTTTTCCAGCCTCGAATTCCAAAATCCTTCTGCAAGCCTCCCCCAAACATGGTTAGGTCTATCACAACAATATCTCACACTCATATTACGAATTATTGTCTTAGTTATAGTATTTGTTGCTGTGATAAAGGCCATGACCATAAGCAACTTGGGGAAATGACTTATTTTCCTTTTATTTCTGTATGCCAGGCCACCATTGAAGGAAGCCAGGGCATAAACTCAAGATAGGAACCTGGAGGTAAGAACTAATGCAGAGGTTGTTGAGGGTCTTGGGCTTGAGCCCCAAAGGATCTTGGTACTCCAATACAGCCACACTTCCTAAGCCTCCCTAAGAGTCCTACCAGTAGGAATCATATTCAAATATAAGGGCCTATTGGTGGGGGATGGGTCTTATTCAAACTGTCATAATACTAAGCTCATTGTGATAGAAATTAGGAGTAAGAATACAAATGACAGAAAACCCATACCTTTCAATAATAACTTTAAATATTAATATCCTCAACTCCCCAGCCAAAGGTCACTGGTTTGTTGAATGTATTAAGAAACAAAATCCATCATTCTGTTGTCTACAAGAAACTAATCTTACCTTTAAAGACAAATATTACTTTAAAATGAAAGAATAAAAAAAAATGAAAAAGAGTCCAAGCAGATCTGACAGGGAGAAAGCATGTGTGGCTATCCTAATAAATTTCAAAATCGATTTTGAACTAAAGTAGTCAGGAGAGAGAGAGGAAAAAAAAACATGCCATTCTAATCAAAGGAATAGAAAACCAAGAAAACATTATAACATTAAATATGTATACACCAAACTATGGTATACCCAATCTCATAAGAAGCATACGTACTACTGGAATTAAGCACAGATTAATTCCAACTCAGTAACAGCAGGTGATTTCCATACCCTACCTTCTCCAATAGTCAGGGCATCTGGACAAAGTCATCACAGAAATTTCAGATTGAATGATATCATACATCCAATGGAGCTAACAGATACCGACATAATCTTCCACCTAACATAAAGAATATATATTCTATTTAAAAGCCCTTGGAAGCATCTCTCTAGGTCAGGGAAGAGCAGACATCCAGGAACACAAAAGAAGTTCTAACTAATTCATAAAAAAATGAAATGACTATGAATTCTATCTTGCCACAATCCAACAAACCTGAAAACCAAAAGGAAATGACTCTCTTGTAATTACACTACCTCATGGAGACTGAATAACACATTGATAAATGATGAAGGGGTCAAAGAAGAAATCAAGAAATAATGATAATAATATAATAAAAACCTTACCGGAAATAAATGAAATGTAAACACATCACAACAAAACCTCTGGGGCCCATTAAAACCAATTCTAAAAAGGAATTTTACAGTTATAAACACCTACATTTAAAATTTA
Source organism: Bramus lutescens (assembly GCA_001685075.1). Classification (NCBI taxonomy): domain Eukaryota; kingdom Metazoa; phylum Chordata; class Mammalia; order Rodentia; family Cricetidae; genus Bramus; species Bramus lutescens. The sequence goes on along the minus strand of LOEQ01005451.1, from coordinate 49,966 downwards.
GAAAACAAAACAAAACAAAGAAAACCCTTACACAGCCATAAGTAAATGACTTAGATATAACTCAAGACTTTGGGAAAACAAGAACAAACCAAACCCCAAATCCATTGGGAGGCAAAAAACAAAACTAAACAAAACAACACAACCCCCAGAAAAACAAAATACAAAACAGAATTAGACAAAACATAACCCCTAAAAAACAAACCAACAAGCCAGGTAGTAGTATGTCATGCCTTTAGTTCCAGCACTTGGAAGGCAAAGGCAGGCAGGTCTCTGTGAATTCATGGTTAGCATAGTCTACAGCGCAAGTTCCAGGACAGTCAGGGTTACGGAGAGAAGCCCTGTCTCAAACAGCCAAAATAATACTACTACTAATAAAATAATATACAAACAAAAAAACTATACAAAGAATTAACAAATCTAAGAGAATTTGTTGAAAAAAATTAACAAGATCAACAGACCCTTTGCTAAATAAAAGAAACCAAAAGAAAATGAAAGAAAAAGAAGCCAAATTAAGTGAATAAGAAATGAACAGAAACTTATTTCAACAGACAACAAAAAATTTAAAATACTACAAAAAATATTTTTTAAAAGTATTCTAACGTAACTCCATTAAGTTAGAAAACCTGAAATAAATGGATGAATTCCTAGGTTTATCCAGAACACCAAGTAAAACCAAGAACAGTCAAATAATTTAAACAGATTCTTAACTAATAAGGAGCTCAAACTAACAACAAAATGCATTCTGACTAAAATTAAGCCCAGGCCCAGATGGATTCACAGCAGAATTCTACCAGACTTCAAACAAGTTCTACAACCAATGATTTCTTAAATCATTCAAAGAAATGGAAACAGAAGCACCAAACTCCTTTTATGAAGCCAGCCTTAGCAAAATACCAAACCCAGGTAAAGACAGTAAAACAAAATGAAGGAAGGAAGGTTCCTTCCTTCCTTCCTTCCTTCCTTCCTTCCTTCGAAAGAAGGAAGGAAGGCAAGCAAACTACCCTTGGACGAAGAGCTAGAGGCAGTTAGTGGCTGCTAAAAGGAGTATCAGTCTCTTTAGGACAAGCCTACTGACAAGTTATCCATCCTGAGGGGTCAGTCCTAACACATCTACACAGAGAACACTAAATGGATTCAGCAGGCTAGATTTATCTATATCTACATATATTATTATTATATGTATGTCACTATATTAAAGAAGAGATTATAAGTTTGAGAGAGAACTGTGAGGAAACTGGAGGAATTGCATGGATGAGATGAAATAATACAAATAGAGAACTCATATCCAAACTTCTCAAAAATTAAATGACAAAGGAGAAGAATAAAGATGATTTTAAGAATGTTATCATCTTAAGTGGAAGATGATACACTATAAAACAGGTTCTACTGGAAGTATAATGGGATTCACAAGGAGAGTGACATTTCTGTAGGCACTCTGAGCATGTGGAAGAATGGCCTTTGGTACGAATGTAATACTAGAAAAAAGGCTGGGAAGAGGAAAAGTTGTCAAAGTATCAAGAGGATGGATTGAAATTAGTCCTTATGAAGCAGATCAATATTCACATAGAAGCTGGATCACGTGAGAGAAGGAAAATAGCTACAGATAGGGAAACAGAAGTTGTTTGGAAATGGATTTGGCCTGTCATGCTCAATAGTGTGGACAAAGACCCACGTAATAAAAATTATAAAAACGTTGTATTTTGGAAAAAAATAACATTGATTGATGTGCAAAGATGGTATTGTTTAGGTACTTACCTCTCTCATTCAGGAGACTACTGAGTGAATGTATTCTATAAAATAGCACAACAGCAATTCCCCTATCCTTAACAATAGCCTGACTGACAAGTTGCTCAACCTATGCACTTCACAGTAAATAAACTGTCACATGGCTTACAGTAAGTCGTATGAATTCATCCATTTATTCATTTATATCCCAACGAGTTCTTAGTGAGGAACTGTTATATGCTAAGTAGTGTTTTGACCTCTGGGAGTTTGGTGGTAATAAAGAGATAGAAGAGTGCCTTTCCTGAGGTAATATTTCCCATTAAAAATTAATAAACAATAAACTACTGATATAAATACCTTAAAATACAATTTAAAAAAAGCACACGTTTAAAGAAAACAATTGCATTAAAATGAGCATAAGAGGACTGTTTTGAATAGGAATCTGTTGACGTCCCCTGTGAATAACTACAGTTTGAGAAGAACACTGAATGAAGGGTGGGCCCTGGGAAGACCTGGGGAGAAAGAGTCCTCACCGCACAAAGAGTAATGAGCCAGAAAAAGAAAAAAAGGATGTCCCATGAGACTAATTTTGGAGTTCTGTCTTATAGTGTAAATATGGCAAAATGTATGAACTTGTTGCTGTTTTCTGGAGTGTGAGGACCTCTCGGTTGGCTGTGTAGAGAAGAAAAGCTAGAAAAGTTAGGAAACCAATGTGGCAGTCCAGGTGAGGGAAATGGTGAACTACAGAGGTGCACCTTCCTTAGAAGAGAAGAGTATTCCAGTCCTATTTCAGAAACTTGAACTGAAACCAACAAGACTTTCTTAGGGGTTGGGGTGGGGAGCCTGAACAAATCAAATTCTGTTTATTTTTAACCTAGCTATGAGGTAAATGGGGCGTGACTAAGAGGATCGTTCTGGAGCTGGTGAGGTGACGTAGTTCATAGAGACAGCCACTGCCAAGTCTGATGACCTGAATGAAGTGGATCTCTGAACCCACATGGCAGAAGGAGAGACCTGACTTTTGTCAGCTGTCCTCTGACCATCACACAGACACGCTGTGCCATGTGTGTGCCAACACACTTAAACACATAGGCACAAGCACACACATAAATTAACAATACATAAATAAGTGGTAAATATCAAAGAGAGGGTTGTGTTGAAAAGCGAAACCCCAAGTGAGGAGAGAGACGTATATCCAGATCCCTAGAGAGACACTGGTGGAAGAGACTCATCTGGGAATGACTAAAGATGCAAACTCATGAGAAATTATTCTGAGAGCAACCTGGAGAAAAAAAGGGATCAAGGAACAATCAAGAAAAGTCAAATCTTCAGAAATCAGTTTTAGAGGGAGCAATCCAAAAGGAAGACACAGAAAGGGAGACCCATGTTGTAAGGCCATCTCTTGCATAAGGGGCCAGAAGCAAGGTTATGTGATTTCAATAAGAAATCCTGCCATAAGTTCATATCTTTAAAGTAGAGGTCCCCAGCCAACGGTGCTGTTTGTGGAGGCTATGAAACCTCTAGGAGGTTAGCCAGGCTCTACCTCCAGAAAGCATCACCTGTAGTGGAATTTCAAGGTTTGTAGCCTGCTGTCCCTTCTGGTTCTCCTACTCTGTGCTTCTGCTTCCCTTCCTGTTCTGTTCTCTGCTTCCTGTTCACAGCTGAGATGTGACCTCTCGGTTTCTCAGCCCAACACTCTGTTTTCACCCCTTCCTGATGTTATAGATTCTCCCTTTGGAACTGCAAGGCAAAAATACTGTTTCTTCCATTAGCTGTTTAGGGGCATTATTATTTTTTATCACAGCAACATAAAATGTAATTAATATGTGCAGGGAAAACTGCATTTTGAAGAAGGAAATCTGTATTATCCGTGGCCACTGAGATGCCACGAATTGCAAGTGTATCATCGGACTTGGTCATCCAGATGCAGCTGGCAATTTTAACAAATTAGCCTTGAGTGACGCTAGCAAAGTGGTGGAAAATAAAGTACAGATGGTTATGAGAGACATTTGAGATTAGGAAATAAAAGGTTATATGAACCACTCTTAGAGTTTTCTCTTGGGGGACTGAGGATTCCAGGTAGCAAGGAGGTATGGCGAGGGTGGTTTTGTCCTGTGAAACACATCACCATGCAAAGTAGGGTGCTATTAAGTAGGCAACTGGCACCCAGGAAAATGCTCAACTTGAAGATAGGGAAGAGAGAGTGGATGGTGGCAGGAGCAATCCAAAAGAGCTTCAGGGGTGCAGCGTCTTCCTGGGAGTTGACTTTTGTTGGCCACAGAGAATGTGCAGCCGCTGTGACAGGAAGGAAGGTGGAGAATGCGGGCAGCTGGAAGGTAGGTTCATGGATCACATGGTAGGAGCACTTGTTTTCTCTCTTCTTTCTTATTCAGTACTTAAGCAAGGGAGAGAGAGCCTGAAAGGCTTGCTCTGGAGAGAGCCAAGAAGTGAGCAGAAGTGATGTAGGCAGGAGAAATGCTTCCAGGCACATGGCAGCCGGTGTGAAACCCAGATACAGTTCCTGGAAAACGGCAGCAGATGGGACGAGCCTGACAGGCGTCCTCCAGAGAACACGATGAAGAGGCACCAGGGGAGCTCTTTTTAAGTAAAGGCTGATGCTGAGCCCGAGGCTCATTTGCCATCTGCCAACGGGCTCTGCTGTGACAACCAACGAGCAGCTTTTCTAGGTCTGCAGAAGGCAAGATGCTGTCCCCAGATAGTGTGTATGGATGTGTAAAGTTGAACCTATGGGCCCTGTGTGGGAAAGTCCAGGGCAGTGTGAGGGAAAGGGAAAAGCAGGGTGGAGACATGACAGCTTCAGGTTTCAGGTTCTTCCTTTGAAAGACTTGTGTGACTTGGAACAAAAAAAAAATTGTACTTTTGTTAGTTGTGCAAATAGATAGATAGATAGATAGATAGATAGATAGATAGATAGATANNAGATAGATAGATAGATAGATAGATAGATAGATAGATAGATAGACAGGCAGACAGGATATTACAAACTGTTCCATGACATATGTGATGGGATTCCTGCTCTTTAGCCAGGAGTTCCAAGTTTCGCTGCTTTGTTTTTAATTGTAGTTGACTTATGTTGACATATTTATGCTATATAAGGTAATATTTCAGTACATGTATAAAGCATAGAAGGATCAGGTCACTGTAATTGGCATATCATTTCTTTGTGCGGACCACTGGAAACCTTTGCATACTATTATGAAGTCTACAGTGTATTACTGACCTATTCCTATCCAACTGAATCCATATGCCCACTAGCCACTCACTGTCCATCTCTCATACCACCCTGCTCAGCCTCTAATGATCATTCGTCTGCCCTCTACTACTGGATCAATATTTTTAGTTTCTGCATGGATGGGCGAACACATGTGTCCACCACTATTCTTAACCAGTCACTAAGATGATGCATTTCAGGGTTTCTGTAGAAATCAATGAAACAACCCACTCAAATGGCCTTAAAAGGAGCAATCATTATTAAGGCAACATGATAAAATAGAGTAAAGGATCAAAACAAAATAAAAGTGATTGCAATTGCATTTCAGGGGCAGTTTCCAATGGTCAGTGTGTCATACTTCTGGAGCAGTCACAGAGAAAGTTCTGGAAAGGGGAGATGGACAGCTGTTGGAAGCACTCTGAAGGAAAGCAAGGAACTTCTTGCATGCTTTTTGGTTACCCAGGACAAATGCTTAGGGAAAAAATAAAAGCAATCCCATACAAGTAAAGGAAGTGTCCCTTTCTTTCCCTTGGAGTCACACTGATACTAACTGGTGCAGTTTATACTGACATAATACTCCTTTTCTGCTGCAAATTGCTTTAATTAAGAGCGCGAGGAGCAAAGATCAAGCATGCAGAATGCTGGGCCTTGAAGGTATTTTAATCCAGGAAATAATTTGCTAAAGAGTTTATCACACACATGGATGGCATTACTGTGCTATGTTCTGTGTTGAGCCAGGATGGATCTTCTTTGTTACAATGGAAACAGGTTGTTCCGAAGGTCAAGGCTCTCATTACAGAGGTTCAAAGGCCCCCACGCACTGTGTTTAGTTCTTTAAGCCAAGCTCATGCGTGCCAAGGAAAAATGAAGCAGAAACATCTTCCGCTGGAACCCGAGTGTTCTCCATGAAAAACAAAACAAAACAAAAACCAAAAAGCTATAATTTAATGCTCCATATGTATTTAGAATTTCTTCCCCTCTTGTTCTATTTTACTATTTTTTTTAACGCTCTGTCATAAATTTCTTTTGAAGACGAATGAAGAGTTGGAGAGGGATCGATAGTTTTGTGCTTACAGCTTTGTATTGATCCTTTCTCCTTTTTAAATTTTTATTTGTCCAAAGGAGGAGAAAAACATAGGAAACAGGTTAAAAGGGGGAAGCCATGATTTTTCTTTACTGTGCCTGTTTCCTTTCTAAAGTATAGTTCAAACAGAATCTCTGCTGCCAACGCAGTTCGTGGTGGTGTGAATCAAAGCCTGCCCTCGCCTTGGTGGTGAAAGCTGGCACCTGGCTGTCTGATCCAAAGAAAAGACTTGCATTACAGGGGCTGGTGCTTTGCTACCATCAGAACACTTGGAGAGGGGACAGGGATGCCAACTTGGACTCTTTCCTGGCTTCTGCACCTTTTAGTGTTCCAAGGTGCACCAGGGGCTTCTTGACAAGATGGAGGTACAATTTATGTCTTGTGGTGACCATGCTTGAAGATGTTTGAGGACAGAATTTTTGAAGGAAGTTGGTAGTAATGGACTTAGTGCCTCACTGAGCTCTGTGCCAACACACACACACACACAAAAGTAAGTATACAGTTTGTCTTTCAGGATCATAGAAAACCCCCAAGGCTGTGACCACCATGCTCCTTAGACCAAGGAGACAGTTGTTCTACCTCTTTTTGTTACCCTTAAAAGAAAACATTCAACAATTCTTAATTGGGGGTCTGCTGTCTCAAAAACACCATTGTGGATTCTTTGTATACCTAGGAACATCCTTGAACAAAACACGGATTTCCTGTGGAGCCTACATTCTAGAAAGGAAGGCAGAAAAGAGTCAAGCAGAATAATTAAATGAAGGACACCAGCAGGAAAAGGATACCTGTACAATGTACATGTAAACTGTTTTCAGAATATTTAAAGCATCTTCATAACTTTAAACTCTTACTTTAAAAAAAAACAGTTAGGAACTGACAGTAAATCATGGATGGTTTTGTCCTTTTTCTATTTCTGTCTTCTCTGCTTCAATATCTGCTATACTTCAGAAGTGCTCATTAGGCTCGCTTCAGCAATGGGCAGACAAGAGGCACTGCCTGGAACCCCAAGTAACATGTTGTCCTGGTGAGAAGCAAAGCCAGCATGCCTGCTCCATTGGCGGGGAAGTCCCAGGTACCTGTTCTGATGTTTTTCATGGCCAGATGCTGTTGTTTGTTATTCCCATGGTGGCTGCTTCACCACTGTAGGGCTTCATAGGGTCTGTCTTTCTGTTCAGCAATATTACAGGACTAATTTCTTCTATTTCACAAGGGCAGGAGGTATTTCAGGATTATAGTGATGTGTTTGAAAGGAGAGAAACAGATAACGGGCCTGGTGACAGAGCCACTCATGGGGCTAAGGCAGGAAGATCACAGGCCCGCACCTTCCTGGGGTACAGACCGAGTTCAAAGCAAGCCTGAGAAACTACGTGAGGCTCGATTTCCAGAGGAAAAGTTCTAAAAAAAAATGATAAAGTAAAACATGGGAAGAGAAAGATGTTTTTATGTCAAGGGTACAGGTTCAAAGAAAGCAAGAGTCAGAGCTGGTCTGGCGACCAAATGCACTTAATCTACAGCGGTGCTAAATGATCTGTCATTGGCATTGGTGTGAGGGACGGTAGAAAACTTAGACCTGCTTCTTGGGCCTGTTTCCATGCCAGGCCATCTTCACCACAATTTTTCCCTCATCTAGGACATAGGAAGGATCTTCCTTCAATTTCCTTGAGAATTTGGGGGGCTCCAGCCCATCCTGTAACTGCCTGTTGCCTTCTTCATTCCCATTCTAGTCTAGAGCATCCGATGGGGGGGCACCTCTCATTCTCATCCCACCTGAGCTTTTGCTGAGGTTCAGAGGGTGTGGATTTAACCATTAGTTCAATCTAGTTCTTCCTTGCCTCAAAGTCTCACTTTTGTCCTGTATCTAGATTTAAGCTGGCCCCTGAAACTCCATTTCCTCATGAAGGAGTCTTTTAAGTGCTAGATGTTATTGCTAACTTGACATTTTGCTCACGGCCACCATCAGGGACAGCTTTTCCTCATCCTCCAGTCATAGAGTGAGAACACACATTATACAACAGACCTTGTTTCAAATCTTTGTCCTCCTTACAAACAGAAGAAGCAACTGTCTCAGTATTCTCATTTCTAATACAGGTAGTCAGGAAGGAGATAACAGCCATTAATTGGAAAGTTNTTTTTTTTTTAATGACCAGCTCATAAGCATTTTAGGGTTTATAGGGAAAGAAGAGACATGAAAGATGTTATTTATTAGTATTTAAGTAAATATTTAAAAATTAAAGAATATTCTTAGCTCACATATCACTATATAGTAGAAAAACATTTATATGCATGGAACATAGCTTGGTGACCTCCCAGCCGACTCATTTTATCAGACTGTCAAAGAGATAAAATGTGTTAATGGATGTAAAGCTCTGAGATGGTTTCAGATATGTGGAAGGTATTCAGCAAGAGCAGTGGCTTCTTCTCCTGCTAAGGAAACACTAAATTTAACAGAAGGAAGGGAAATATGTGACCTTCTTTGACCCATCATTTAAGCCCGTCTTCTTGGTTTCATGCTGTATTGTGTGTTCTGCTCCGCTTCAGGGCCTTTAGTGTGAATCTCTGCTTCTCTCAGTAGACACCAAGTAGTCTTCCTTCTTCCTTTATAGAAAATAGTTCTTAGGTGTTCTGATGAAATAATGTGTGTATCAGGCTATATCAAGTCATCTTTTCTAAATTAAAAGTCAGACTTTATAAACGTTTGAAACACCCCTACTACATACTCAACAGACTCAACACCAACTCACTTATATAACTAGAGGGCAAATATTCACCCTGCCCGACCCCTGAAACTGTGGAATCATAATCTCAGGAATGGCTGATATTCTAGCTAAGGAGATATAAAGTGTGTGTGTGTGTGTGTGTGTGTGTGTGTGTGTGTGAAATGTCAGGATGCGATTGTTTCTCAAGTCTTGTTTGCTCCTGTAATCTTAGAATTCTGTTTCCACATCTCTCCACAGTAGTGACTAATCTTAAAATATCAGTAGTAAACCTCATACTTTCCTTACAAACACCATCTTCGTGAAGTATTTCTAGGTAGAAAAAATACATTCAATTACTTGTCTGATCAATGAGCTTTTGCCAAGAGGTATTTTGAGTTGGAGATACTGGATTGTCCTGAGAAAAGAGCCACTGGGAGTCACTGGGAAGATCAGCCTCCTAGTTCCTGCCCTTCACTGCCAAGAAAGGAGGTGGACTTCCAAGTCCTGTGCTTTCTTTGAGATTTGCTTCTGCTTTCACTAGCAAGAAAACAAAGCAATGAGAAAGGAAAAGAAAACACTTCACACACTCTCGGATGCCTGTAGATTTTCAGTGTGTGAGGGTTGCTGTTGTCAGCCTCTAGGCTGCCTACGCTTCCATCTATGCTGTGAGATGAGACTTGCATGAGCAACTCGATTGTCCATATCTGGACTAAATTTATTATCAATAATTTTGTCCACATACTGCTCATTCTGTGTCTGGCAACTGAAAAGCTGGATTTCAGCAAGGTGTCCCCTTCGTCAAGTTATTATCTTCAAGGGAAAGGCGCATCTTGGTAGGAAAAAAAATCAAGGAGATTCTCCTAAAGGCAGTGAGTTGAGAGCAAAAGGAACACGTGCCTGAAACATGAAGACAAACCCTGAAGAAATGCTATGAATTTGGAATCCTCAAGCAGAGGGGTTTCCTTTCAGCATCCTCTCCTGGCCTCCCATTACATATATTCAGATGCTACAGAGCTACACAGGATTTTGCATGCATGTTTTGGTTGGTACCCAAATATCCTCTGGTTGCTTCTGAGTCACCTCCACAAAAAATGCTTTGAAGTTTTAAAAGAGCTTTGCGACTTATCCCTTTTTTAACATCATTTTTATTTCAGGATTGCACAAGAAAGGAAGATAGTTGTTTTCTCTGACCCTGCCTTTGCACTCCCACCAGTTATGATCAGGAACAGAGGGGTTCCTTCATTAAATAATAATTTATTTATGTATACCAGCCATAGTTCTCAGAGCTGAGGATGCAGGTGAAAAAGTCAAGCGCAGACCTGGCCCTCATAGACCCTGCTTTCCAGGAGAGACTATTTATGAGTATAAAGATTCAGCTCGTATTCATATTTCTAAGCAGCCAACGGAGAGATGTAAGAATATCTTCTATTTCCATTCAAACTCATTTATTCCACATTAAAAGTTACAATACATCATGATATAATAAAATGAAAAGACCTCTCTGAGTCCTTTACCATGGGGCACTTGGGCAACACAGCAATTATAAAACACAGGCCTTAACGATAAGTATCTGTATTCTAATTGGCCAGAACAAACAAAGAGATAAACATTACCACCTTCAAATAACAATTTGAACAATGCTAACAAAAGTGGTTCTAGGAGGTAGACTGCTTTGTGGGTTTGTTACTCAGAGACTTGTGGGTTTGCAGAATGAATAAGGAACCAAATAGGCAATCCTTGTTTCTGCTTCCTTTTTTCTAACAATGTAAGAACAGGTCGGGGGGCACGTCTTAGGAAATCAAACCATCCCTCCTCTTCCTTTGTAAAAGCCTGTGTGACCTCTCTTCCAATCAGAGCAGGGTTTCCCTTGGCAACCATATCTCTCATCCTCCTTCCCAACAAAGCCCTGGAAATAAAAGTTGAGACCTGCCAATAATTACTTTATAGCAGATTATCTATTTGTTTCACCCCAAAGAGATTTTGATATGGGCTCTCATTTAAAAGAAATATATTTCAGATCATAAGCATTTTAAGTAATAATTTGAATATAAAAGCATTTACTAGTACTCTTTAGTGTGCCAACTTGAGGCTGTGAAGAATGTCTGCCTTTTATTTTCTCATCTTTGGCGTAAGAGTCATCAAATAAAACCTCATTCTACTTTAGGCATAATTAAAGGTAAATGATAAAACCAAGTAGAAAAGCTTATCTTTTTTAGTCATACTTAAGCACATATACTTAAAGTAGATCTAAACAGTAGACAGAGCAGTTTGAAAGTGAGAAATTAATTGTTCCCTTTAAATCCAAAAACTTTCTATGCAGAAACCTAGTAAAGCCACAGCTGGCATTGTTACACGACCAACATTACTGTTTCAACAACAGCACATGGTAGTGTAAATTTTCAGCACATGATCCTCTGCTTTGAACATCATATACTGCTTACTGCACAGCAAAGGACATCAGAATCATAGTTAATAACATTACCCTTGGCTAGTAGAAAGAGCTAGTCTGTGGGGAAAATACTGAGCATCTAGATTATTCTACTTTTCTCCTGGGGGAAAGCTCTTGGATGAGGAGCTTCAGAAACTATGCGAAACACTGATGAATTCGCCTTTATTAAGGAGAGTGGAAGAAGTGACCCCTACAAGTTTTTTTTTTTGAATACATGAACAATTTCATTTCTGTGCTCCCCTCACAGGCCGCCCATTGAGAGTTATAGCATCATAAGGGATCCTCTGACTCCTTATGAAGTCTAATGCACAATAGGTTTTCCCCCTTTCTTTAGGAAGAATATATTAGGAGTTACCTGGGAAAAGTGTTTATTTTCCTCAGTAACTTGTGGAGAAATGGGGGCGGAGCATCTGCGTGTGCATTTTACTTACGACTAAAGCAAAGCTGAGTTGTGTCCTGTGTCCCTGGTCCACGCCCACCTTCCTCTGAGGAGCAGCCTGCGGTGGGGCAGACTATACCTGAATCTTTCCCCAGAAACTGCATTTCTTTGTTAGTCCATGCCCAAGCGTTAACCAACTCCTAACTCTAGCCCCTTAAATTAGAGATTTCTAAATCGTTTCGGCTGAGTTACAGTGTTGCTATTCAATTCACACCTTTCTCAACTGATTATAATGTGAGATGGCCTTTATGATCCCCACACCTGGGGAGAAAAAAAAATCAAAGTTGAGAGCATTGAGAACTCATACACTTAGGTAAATTAGCGACTGTCACCACTTTCAGATGCTGTAGCGGAGCTTCTGTGGAACTTTGGTGACAGAGGCGTACCCGTAGAAGTCAACATCTAGAAAGTAGATATCCTGCAGGCCTTTTGCTGATTTTTCAATTGTTTGGCAAATTCCACTGGACCTCTTTGTGTCCGGTCCATTTCATCACAGAAAAAGGTGGGTCCCAGATATGCTTTGTTTCTAGTATTTCTATCTTCAATTCCATTTTCTGTGCTCTCCTGAGAATTCTTATCTACTCCTTTAATCAGCAAATATTATTGACTTCCTGTTATGTGTCAGACACAACACAAAGAACATGGGATATCATGGTCCCCAAAATAGATCGACCTGATCATTGCAGTTTTAGATTTTAGAAAGGTAATATATGAATATACTTTATATCAATAGCAAACTGTAACAGTCATTCATGGTTATGAAAGAGGTTTAGCAAGGTACTTTAAAGATGTCTTTTTAAATAGATAAACATATCAACAGAAATGGTAGAAACTAACCCTCAGAGATAGAGGCCTCTGATATTGGATTAATGTGCAAAGAAAATCCAATGGAGAAAAGGCAGTATAAGAACAAAACAAACCAACTAACCAAACAAACAAACAAACCCAGCCATATGGCAAACAAGCCTAGACCCAGAACCTTTTCCCTTTATAAAAATTAATGATGTGAAGGTGAATTTTGTGTGGCCCTAACTGAGCTAACGGCTATCTAGACACATAGCAAAGCATCGTTTCTGGGTGTGGCTGTTAAAAATCTTTCCAGAACAGATTAACATAGAAACAATAGCTGGAGTAAATATTACTTCTCCATGTTCAAGAGAACCTCCAGGCTTTTAGAGTAAAGGCAGGCGAAGGGCATAGGTGAAGGGAAACCTTGCTTTCGGAACAGGACTTTCCATCTTCTCCTGCCCGCCACCCCTGGCATTCTCACTTCCAGGATTTCAGACTTGAACTGGAAGTTTCATAGCTTCATCCTACATACCAGTCTAGGCCTCTTGGACTCGAAAAATGGGCCACTGGCTTCTCTGCTAAGCACTTTGCAGATAGCAGATTGTACGACCTCAGCCTCGAGGAAGTCAGTTCTTACAGAAAAACTTCAAATGTACAGTAATCTGTATCATCTGTGCCTATATCTATCTAGTCTCCTCTCTGTTCTGTTTCTGATTAAGCATCTGATGCAGACTAAATGGATCAGAGATCTGAATGTAAGATACAAAACTATAAAATTCCTAGAGGACAACATAGGAGAGCATTTGGGTGACCTTGGGTATGGCAATGACTTTTTATTTATAACATCAAAGGTAGGATCTAAAAAGAAATAATTGATAAGTTGAACTTCATTAAAACTAAACACTTATGCTCTTTTAAGACACCACCAAGAGAATCAAAAGGCACAGACTGAAGAAAATGTTCACAGGAGACAGGTTTGGGAAAGACATTGCTGAGAAAGAATTGTCATGCAAAATATGCAAGGAAGTTTTAAATTTTGACATTAAAAATTTGGACAACTTGTTAAGAACAGGCAAAATTCCAGTACTGCGATACCTCTGGTTTTGTTCTTTCTGCTTTTGTCTCCATATAAATTTTAGATTCGCTCACTCTATGAAGATTGTGACAGGTATTACATGGAGTCTATAAATTGCTTTGGGTACTATGGGCATTTTGACAAGATTAATTCTTCCAATCCATGAATTTAGACGGTTCATTTATTCATTCTTGTCTCTTTTTTGAATATTTTCCAATTTCTGCCATCGGCATTTTGCCATGTGTACTGTAGAGATCCTTCACTGCTGGGTTGAATTTATACCTACTATTATTTCATTTTTTGTAGCTACTTTGAATTGGAATGTTTTCATAATAGCTTATTTATTGGCACATTAAGTTATCTATGTGTAAATGATATTGAGCTTTTGCATGCTTATATTTGGGTCCTGCAGCTTTTGCTGGACTCCTGTAGACACTACAGCAAGTGGAAGAAACTGTAAGTCGGAAGAGGAAGGCAGCAAGATCTCTCTCCCATGTGTAAGTTGGTTGCAGAATAGAGATTGCTAGAGTCTGGGAAGGCAAAGGGCAAGTGGTATAAAATCTGGCTCTAACATTTGTATCAAAATAATTATAAAGATTATGGTGGGCTACTCATAACATAGTAGGATAAGACAGTTTACAATAACCTTTATGCTTATGAAAATGTAGTGGAGGTATGTCCGAATGCTCCACCATAAACAAATAACGAGAGAGCAATGCTAATTATCCTAATTCTATCAGTATATATTGTATACATGTGTTAACATATCACATTTTATCTTACTGAAATATATAATGATGATATAATCATCAAAAATAAAAAACAAAAGGACTGGGGCTATTGCTTAGAGATAGGTCACTGCTCTAATGTGTGAGGTCTTGGGTTCAACCCTCAAAATAAAAATCTCAGAAATCAAAATAAGATTGTATTAAAATTGGCCAAAAACCCGAATAAATGCTTCACCAGAGAATTTATACAAAAATGATTAAAAAATATATCACTGATAAAATTAAAGTTAAAACACTTGCGTGAATAGTTAATAACCAAGATGCCAACAGCGTCAAATGCTGGTGAAGATGTCGAGGGACAGCACACCTACCCAAAATCCTGAGTGTGGGTGTCGACATCAGCTGTCTTTTTCATTCCTGAAGTTCAGAGCAATCATGGCATTCTTCTGTAGGTAAATGATTAAACTCTAGTGTATTATTCAGAGCCCCCCAAAGACATCTCATGACTTTAAAGACATCAAGGAGCCTCTATCATATTGCCAGTTGAAAGATCTCATCTGAAAAGACGAGGTGTCCTATCACATAGCAATCAGCAATAACAAAAACAAGGACAAAGCAATAGACAGACTGTTTGGGAGTTCAAGGGAAGAAGTAATGACTGGATAGAGCTCAATGGATGTTTGTGCTGATGAGATCGTATCTATGTCAGGCACTGTCCATCATGTTGAAGAGGACAGGGTGTCTCACTAGCCTACTATCCAAGTGTGCTAGGCTGCTTAGCTAGCGAGCTCCATGCATCTGAAATCCCTGACTTTCCCAGAACTGAGACTGCAATCATGCACACCACTCAGCCTGATGCCTTTTTTCAAGTCTATAAATTGTTTGTTTTTGTAGTTTTCTGTTTTTGTTTCAAACTTCTAGTTTTGAGAACTTCATACATAACCACTACATCTACATTCCTGTCACTCAACCTTCTCCTCTCCCCAAAACTTTCCATGTACTCCCTCCCAAATTCTTGACCTTTTCTTTATTAAGTTGACAAAAATAAGTATATATGTATACATATATCATCTGAGTCATTTAGCTTTTCTTATATGTACTTTCGTCCAGGCCTGACCACTTAATGCTGGGCAACCTTTGGGGGAAGAAGAGACTGATTGTCCCTGTCTGTGAGGCATTGGCCAACTATAACTCTTCATACAAAGATGGGAGCTTGTGGGAGTTTCCTTGTCCATATTGGCATGTCAACTGGTGTCATTATGCAGAACTTCTTAGACAACAATATTGTTGAGAGTTCATGGGTACAGCTTCCCTGAGTATATAGAACATAATACTTACTATATC
Organism: Bramus lutescens; assembly: GCA_001685075.1. Taxonomy (NCBI): domain Eukaryota; kingdom Metazoa; phylum Chordata; class Mammalia; order Rodentia; family Cricetidae; genus Bramus; species Bramus lutescens. The sequence goes on along the minus strand of LOEQ01005451.1, from coordinate 34,405 downwards.
ACTGAAGATGTCCCAATATTCCCGTTCTTGCAAACCTCCTGGCTCCTCTTCCATTGCTTTCCCTGAGCTGTAGTTGTTGGGGTTGCATTGGAGATAATATCAATTGGGTCTGATCACTCCAGAATCACTTATCATTTTGATGGGTTGTGGATATCTGCAATAGTGTCCATCTTTTATATAAAAAAACTTCTTTGGTGAGGGATGGGAGCCATACTTATCTGTGATTCTAATTATTTAACCCCTATTTCTGAAGTTACTACGCACTTTGGATATAGAAATTCAAGGAATCAATCTGGAATTATCCTGGACACCTCCTACCTGAGAGTTGTCTCTCATAGTATTGGAAGATGCTGTCCACACTGACAAGGGAAATAAGCAATCAATATTCCTAGCAAGCTGTAAAAAATGTGCAGCATAGCAATGACTGGACTGGCAAACATCCACAATGGCACAATAGTGATGCTTTTCTCTAGAGGTAACCAACAGCCATCTAATTTGACTTAAAACCAACTCAACAGGAGGGAATTCATGTTTAGTGCTGTAAACCTCACGACTTACCATGCTATGAGTGTCATAGATCCAAGAGGAGAACTTTAACTGTCATTTTTCTACACCAATACAGTTTGGCTTTTGGGTTCTCACTTTGATTCTGCGGACAGAACTCATCTCATGTTCACAAGGCAAGCACCTTACTGACTGAACTATTGACCTAGCTCTAAGGATGCATTTTACAGTTTGTTAATCAAAGCATAATAAAGCTGAACTGTTGGGACAGGAAAGATAGCCTGACTGTTAAAGGCTCCTGCTTAATTCTTCCAGAGGATCAGAGTTTAATTCCCAGAATGCACAATGGGCAGCTCACAATGGTCTCCAAGGAAACCAATGGCTTCCTCCATTTTCCCTGAATACCCATGACATATATTCTTACACACACACACACACACACACACAACAGTAAGTTAAAGGGATTGTAGAGGTGATGAAGAGCAAGTCTTCCAGAGGATCAACATTCAGTTCCTTGAACACATATCATGTAGCTCCAACCACGATTAAGCCAAGCTTCATGGTGTGGACACCCACACAAATATGCACATGCTGTCCTACCAAAATTAAAATTATTAAAACCAATTTTTAGCAATAACTAAACTTTAAAAACTATACAATAAAAAAAAACAAAAACTAAAATAGCAAAACCACCATAAAGGAATTGGACCAGAGTCAGTCATCATCCTGAGTTACCCAGAACAGTGATGTCTATGTATCTGTCTCTTCTAATACAGCTAGGGATCAGTGAGGACACAGCCTGCATGTTACTGCTTCTGTGAAAAGTGTCAGTGCCTAGAGCTGAGTACCACTGGGTCATTGTTCAGAGGCCAGTCATGGTGTACATGTCTTGGCACCTGGTTTGAGGTTCCATGATGCTGTGCAAACAGCTATTTCACTATTTCCAGCTTCCTGCTTCCTCTTTCCTATTTTTCCTCCTTTGTCTGTTACCTGTCAGCTGTAAAGACTAGACTCAACTTCACAGAGCTGAAAGAAACCCAGACAGGTGCTGTTTAGGAGTGAGGACACCAAAGGGACAGCTGTGCTCTTAAAGTAGGGAAGTGACAACCACAGCTAAGAGACTCTGGCTTTTAATTGGGTAACTTATGCCTGAAACTGGCAAGCTCTAGCTCCCTGGCTCCTCCATCTCTCCTCCATTAACACGTGGCTGGCTGGCTGCCTTTTTCTGCCTGTCAGGATGGTGGCACCTTGTGTTGTCAGGAGGCCAAAAGCAGCTCCCTTGTAGCAAGTGGTGCAGATCCATATGTCAGTGCAAACCCAAGAGAGACAGGCAGAGGAAGCAGATAGAGACGGAGGAGCTGATCAGGAAGAGGATAAGACAGAGGAAGGAGGGCGACAGTAGAGGATGCTTGAAGGGGTGCCAGTTCAGGTGAAAGAGGCCAGCGGGAAAAGGTCAGGAGTAGAAAAGGCTACAAGAACAGCCAGGGAGGGTGCTCGTTACCTAAAATAACTGTACTTTTCTTCTTTTTCAGTAAGGAGAGAGACTCCAGTCTTTGCCCCTGCCGAGATTCCAATGCGGGGAGCGCACACTCTAAAATGGTACTCATGGATTCAGCAGGCGCTCTTGGAAATTGTTGTTGAGCCCTACACCGAGCAGAGCGCAGGGCAATTCACCCTCTTCTCCCCTTAAAACAGTATGTTCAGTGCTGCTTGCTTCTTCTCAGTCCAATTATCCTATTTGCACTCAAAAAGGAGAGCTGTATTTGAAGGTATATTGGGAAATATTTATTTAGATTGCTATTTACCTGTAGCAAGGTGACAAGGGAAAATAATAAGTAGGGGACACTTTCTTTAGAAAGAAGAGAGGCAGAAAAATTTTAACGGTAGCTTCAAAGGCAGCATTTCTATTTCGGAACACAAGGAAATAACCTTATAATGAGGAGTCATAGGGAGATCTGAAGATGCGGCTGTTTGGTCTTTAAACCCCATTGTTCTAGTTGAAAGAGAGTGGGCTAGAGATGGAAGGAGTCAGTAAATTAGAGGGAGAGAGAAGTATAAATAAGTTATGTTCCCTTAAAGGCACACGGACGAGATGAAATTCATATTTTAAAAAGGGCTCTTGCTCCTGTTATTAAAACTTAAAGAACTTTGCAAAGCAGCTAAATGACTCCCTGGCGTTTATTGTTAGCTCTGTCTCCCTATTATCCATTTGTAGCTGGAGACCAGGCAAGGGGAGAGGTTAGTTTTCTTTTGTTTGACTCACCCAGTTTCTTTTATCTGTTATCTTCTTGTGTATGTTTGTCTCTGGCCCCGCACCGCACCTCCTCTTCTGGGAGAAATCCCATTTTCCCATTATTCTCCCTATTACAAACTCTAAGTAAAACGTTCGAAACCTCTTCGTGGAAGGGCTCACAGCGGCAGGCTGCTTTTCTGTCTTGTTTATTGAGGGACTGTTTTGCATCTGTCCTCACACACAGGTCAGGTTAATGCTATCTTAGAGAAGGCGTTTTTAACCACAGGAGGAGGGGGGTTCTTCTGTCTCCCACTCGGCTCTTGGTTTTCTTGTCAGGGATTTTTACTGAACGTGCATCGTCTGTCAGCCTCGCCTCGTGTTCCGCCCTCTCCTTATCTATTTTACAAAGAGTCTCTTCGGGAGAGGTGTGAGTTTTCAGTTTTGTCCTCAAAAGAGCAGCATGGCTCGCTCCTAGGACTTGAGAGAGAGCCACAGTTTCAGTCCTTGCCTGGACCTACTGGATCCAAACTCTTGTGGCTAGGACAGGTGACTCGTAATTCTGCATTCTGCCGTGGGAAGCTATTGTTGGGCGGAGGAAATGGCGTTCACCAGCCAAGTGCTCTGCAACAAGTTTCTTCCCCCACTAGAGGAACTGGCTTGATTGAAATAAGAAAATGACTATCTGAGTTTCCTCACTTTGGATAAATTTAGTCAAAATCACACTTAAAAAGCTGGGATCTTGCTGTAACTTGTTATGTCATGGCTGGAAGATACACAGGACCAGTACTTCTCTGAAGAGAAGGGCAGAGAGAGTGGATAAAGAAGCATGGAGAAACTGTATTTGGGCTGGGAAAAATTAATTACATATTTTTATATAAAATTATTATGTAAATTATAAATATAAATATATATAAATTATATATGTAGCTGGGGAAATCAAATCATTTCCTATATTTCTTAGAAACATCTTGAATTATTTAATAATTATTTAATAAATATAGTGCTCCCCAGAAAACTTGAGTTTAGGACAGATATACTAACTTCTTAATTTGCTAAAGCCCAAAACTTTGTTTGCGGAATATTAATCAGCTCTATCGTCTCTTTTTTCCAAAGGTTTCCAAGAGATATAAATGCTTTTCTGCCTTATTTAATATGCAGAATCTCTGCCATTTCTGCTTCAGTCTTTCACAGGATCCTGTTGTGTGCTGTGGTGTAACTATTGAGATTTAAACTGAGCTGAAAACTTCTAGTTTATTTGCATAAAATAACAACGTTTTTTCCCAGGTTAACAACAAGAGCAAAAAAAAATAGAGTTTTGAAAATATACTTGTATTAGCAAGGGTTCTCTAGAGGAGTAGAACTCATAGACTAAATCTGTTCATATATAAAAAGGGAAATTTATTAGAATGGTTTATAGGCTGTGGTCCAGCTAGTTCAAAAATGGTTATCTACCAATGGAAGGTTTAAGAACCCAGTAGTTGTTCAGCATACAAGGTTGCATGTCTCAACTGGTCTTCAGTACATGCCAGAATCCTGAAGAAGTAAGCTTTTGCCAATATTAGTGGAGGAATGGACTTGCCAGGTGGAGTGAGAGCAAGCAGGCAAAGGGCAAGGACTTCCCTCTTCCATGTCCTTTATATAGGCTGACACCAGAAGGTATGACCCTGATTAGATTAAAAGTGGATTTTACACCCTCAAAGATCTTGATTAAAGGTGTATCTTCTCACCTCAGTAGTGCCTCTATTCATGCCAAATGATTTCATTAAGAAAAAAATCCCTCACAGGTGTCCCAGATGCTTGAGTTTTAGTGAATTCTAGAAGCAGTCAAGTTGACAACCAAGATTAGCCATCACAAGTCTACTCCATGTCCACATGATACACCATGATATTTCCTTATATAATGCTTAATTTTCAAATGAGAAAAATAACATGTCAGAATTATACCTAACATGATAGGAATATCCCTCAAACAAATGTCTCTTGGGGAACATTCTGTTATTATCTCAAACTTAAAATGATAACCAATGATATTCACTTAATTGATGTTACTTTACCTGGTAAAGAAATGAAGGAAAGAAAGTACAAGTATATGTAAAAACACATTTTTTGACAAAATTTGACAGAAATACTCATTCTGATTATAATTATTTCTTTTATAACGTGCATGTGGCTTTAGCTGGTGCTTTATAGCTACCTTCCTCTACTACCCATTCTGTATTTCCTCCACCTTCAGCAAGCACCTCAACATGTCTTGGTTCTTTTCCTGGAGGAGTGACCCATAGCATTCCTGAAGGTTTTGGTGTAGGAGGTCCTTCTGTATTTGTGTTGATTTCATTGGTTGAATAAAGA
>LOEQ01005451.1:12871-25583 GCA_001685075.1 Bramus lutescens | reverse complement strand
TTGAGATACCATCTTACACCTGTCAGAATGGCTAAGATAAAAAACACTAATGATAGCTTATGCTGGAGAGGATGTGGAGCAAGGGGAACACTGATTCATTGCTGGTGGGAACACAAACTTGTGCAACCACTTTGGAAATCAGTGTGGTGGTTTCCCAGAAAACTGGGAATCAACCTACCTCAGGATCCAGCAATTACACTCTTAGGAATATACCCAAAAGTTGCTCAATTATACTGCAAGAGCATTTGTTCAGCTATGTTCATAGCAGCATTATTTGTAATAGCCAGAACCTGGAAACAACCTAGATGCCCCTCAAATGAAGAATGGATAAAGAAAGTGTGGCACATCTACACATTAGAGTACTACTCAGGAGTAAAAAATAATAATGACATCCTGAATTTTGCATGCAAATGGACGGAATTAGAAAATATTATCCTGAGTGAGGTAACCCAGATGCCAAAAAACGAATATGGTATGTATTCACTCATAAGTGGATACTAGTCATAAACAAAGGGCAACAAACCTATAGTTCAGGATCCTAGAGAAACTAAGTAATAAGGTGAACCCACAGAGAAATGTATATAGACCTACCTGGAAATTAGAATCAGACAAAAATTTGGGTGCAGGGGGACGGGGGTAGAAGGAAGGAGAGAAGGGAGGTTGAGGAGAACATGAGGGAATGGGATAGTCGAGATGGAGGAAGGACAGATATGAGAGTAAGGAAAGAGATAGCTTGATTGAGGGAGCCATTATGGAGTTAGCAAGAAACCTGGCTCTAGAAAAAAAAGCCTAAGAACCCACAGGGATGACCCCAGCTAAGACCCTAAGCAATAGAGGAGAGGGTGTCTGAACTGACCTCACCCTGTAGTCAGACTGATGATTATCTTAAATATTGCCATGGAACCTTTGTTCAACAAAAGATGGGAACAGAAGCAATGACCCACACTGGATCACTGGACTGGGCTCCCAAGATCCAGTTGAAGAGTGGGAGGAGTGAGAGTATAAGCAAACAATTCAAGACCATGAGGGGGTCATCCACTGAGATAGTTTTCTTGAGCTAATGGGAGCTCACCAACTCCAACTAGACTGGGAGTGAATGAACATGGGAACAACCAAGCCCCTCTGAAGGGGGATGACAGCTGGGGCAGACTGAGGGGCCACTGATAGTGACACTGGGGTGTGTCTCTACTTTAGATACAGGCTTCATGGGATCCTATTCTCTTTGGGTGTAAACCTTGCTCAACCTAGATGTAGTAGGGAGGGCCTTGGACTGTCCATAGGGTAGGGTGTTTGGCACTCCCTTAGGGTTGGAGGGGTGGGGGGAAGAATCTGTGGAGGGAGAGGGAGGGGACTGGGAGGAAGGGAGGGATCAGGAATTTGGATTGGTATTTTTTAAGTAATAATAACAAAGAAAAAAAGGGGAAAAATTAATAAAAATGAAATTCCATGAAGCAGAGACTGAACTTTCACTAACTGCACAGAACTGCCTTAAAAATGAAATGTAATGATTTATCTAGATTACAACGTAATATCTGGTGTATTAATAATCTGATACTTGTTAAAGGACATTGCTGTTGTTACCCAAAAGCTTTAGATTTCTGTAACAATGACCTCTTCCTACTCACAAGTCTTCCTAAAAAAGCAAAGAGAGGAAACTCAGGGTTCCTCTTGAGTCCCCAATCTCTGAACCTTCCGTAAACTCCCAAGAACTTATGACCTCTTTTTCCTTTAAAAATTGAACAATTCCTTTATATAGCAACAATGGTAAGTCCTAGTTCAAAAGTCAAAATTGATTTTTTTTGGAGGGGGAGAAAGTGATTTACACTTAAAGTAACACATTTTTGTTCATTTATTTGTCTATTTACTTATTGTTATTCATGTTATGAAAACAGCTTGTGGGATAAATTGTCTGAAGCTTCATTACCAATCAAAACTTTATCAATGATAACCACCTGACATTTTTTTCACCCCTACACAAACACTTTCCTCTCTTGCCACTCAAAGCAATAATGAGATTTCACACTTGGATACTATTTAAAAGTCTATGCTTGGCAAAGTGGACAGGTGTGTGATGTCTTGGCCATTTGCAAGATAATGGTATGTCAAGACAGACTTATAAAGATCAAGTTTTTATGCCCAACTCAATAGTAATTTGGGCAATGAGAAATCTCAAGCTTGTACCTCAGTGCTGTTGCTTAAGAAAGCGTCAGTAGAGATTTGATATGGAATCTGGACGAAGAGCAAAAGCTGAATAAGACACTTTACTGAAACCTCATTTCAATTTCTTGAATCATAATATTTGATACTTTTATAAAGCACATGCAAATCATCAGAATCTTTCAATATTCAAGATTTCATTTCATAGATTATTTATGAATATCTTATTGCAGAATCTCATTTATAGCACCAGTAGATGTCTAGCTAGGCGACTGTACAACTCATATCACATTATGTCTTACAAAATTTTGCTATGTATAAGTAAGTATATCACTCCTTCCCATATGTCTGTTTGAGACATTTTTTGCTTTTATAAATGCCACTCCACAATGGCACCAATGAGGGCAGACAGGGGCAGGAAGAAGTTGAAGGAATGGAGTCCCATGATGTCACAAATTTCCAACAGAAAGCAGTGCCTAGAAATAATAATAATCCAATAATAATGAACACTCACTGGTTATGGCTGAGACTCTCAAAATAGAACAAAGCCACCACACCCTTGTTACTAGGTCCTGTGGTTTGGGATACACCTGTTCCCAAGGCTGGGCATTATTGTACTATGTGTTGGAGGTTGTGAGAAAAATTGACAATTGCACTTATGCATTCTCAAACCATGTGTGATTTTTTTTGCCACATATGGCCTATGTTTGTGTTTAAGAAAACTATGCAGGTGGGTCTTACCTGCTTCACTTAACACCAGATTTCTTACTGACGTGATAAAACTAGGACACGGATTTTTTTGAGACTTCACTAACCTAACACTAATGANGGGGGGGGGCAGTTCTTTGTTGCTTCTTGGTTTGGTTTAATTTTTTACCTGAATTTTGTCTTATTTCAAGAAAAGGGATAATGGGTCTGGTAAATAATTGCTTGGATAGTATAACCCTAACATTTGATGTCTTTAGGTAAAAGCAAATACCTGAATATATAATTTCCAAAGAACATGGCTGCAGTCTTATCATATGAGTGGTTCATTGTAGCTTTGAAATTGTGACTGAATTTTAAGGACACTCTATTTCTGTCCAAGGAGATAACTTGCAGAATAGGATGCCATATACTACGGAGTATTACTCAATGTAAATATATGGAAGCACAAATAATTTTTTCATATTTATAATTTATATAAATGTATTTCAACCACTAATAGTCTGTTATTATCTATCCCTAACTATTAATATTGGTTAATTTATACCATGTTCTCACGAGGATCACTGTTTAAATATCCCCCAGCACCCTCAGAGACACAACCTGTCCAACTTCAGTGTCTTGTCCCTTAGGAGAAACATCTTGCAGTCTTATTTCAATTTAGGGATCAGTTCTCTATGAATCCCTAGTGAGGTGTCACTCATTCCCATCTAATGATGGTGCTAGGCAGTGACCTAATTCTGAAATTCTGAACATCTTTCCCCTGAGAACTAGTCTCACATCTAAAGTACAGCTGTGGAAATGAGACCACGGTGAAAAGCTGACTTACAGTCAGCAGCTACTTATCATCTTCCATCAGAAAAGACAATTGTATCAGAGAAGTTGGAACACTGGGTCTTATCTCTTAGCTGATTTTTGTGCATATGACAGACATGAGTGTAGTGTGTATGCATCTTTTATCAACATACTTCGCTGTGGCCACTGACATTAAACCATTAAGCCAGGTCTACAACTAATTAGTGGTTCATGAAGGGTTTTCTAAGAACTTTTAACACATGATACTTTCAATCTCATACCCTTTTAACAAATTGTATTGAGCTTGTAAGGAAACAGAATGATGCACACAACTGACCATTATGCTAAGGGCTGACGATTTAGAGGCAGTGGAAAATACGCACTCAGACAATCATAATGAAAGTCAGGACATGATGGATTCTAGAACATAATAGTGGAGCACATACATTTCTGGCATCAAGCTCCTCTGTTTCGATTGTCACCTTTTAGTTCGTAGATACACTTTTTCTCTACTACCGAGACAACTAATAGTCTCACAGTTCATCTCCAGTGTTCTATTTCTCCTCGCATTTGAGCTCTCTGCAGATCATCTCAACATCTCACATGGTAATTGCTACTTCGTGAATATCAATATAAAGAGGAGCGAGGCTAAGATCTCCAGAAGATGAACATACCTTTGTATGACTTTATACAAATGTATATCCTTGTGTGTCAGATGCTCAGTCAGTATTTAAAATCTTTTTTTTTCAGAAGAAAAAGTGATACTATGTGAAGAAGGAAGAATGCTTAGTGCCAGTTACCATCTTTAGGAAGGGCTTTAGAGACCTATTTTGGGGTCATTGTTATAGTCTGGATAGAAATTGTGTACAAAGTCTTATACATTAAAGGATTGGTTTCCAGTCAGCGCTGCTATTGTGAAGTGATTGTGTAGTTACAGGGCTAACTTGATCAATGGGTTAATCTATTAAAGATTTTGCAGCTGAATGGGCAACAGAATGTAGGGCCTAGTTGGAGGAAGTAGATCCTGAAGCACATCTTTGAAGAACACATCGTGTTCTTGCCACCACACCCTCTCTATATCTATCTGCATCTTTCTTATACTGTCCGCTATAGCAGTCAGTCACTTTGGTCCGTCCCATGATCTTGGCTGTGACCTGCTATGTATTTAAGGGCCCAGAAGCTATGGTACCTAGTGACCATGGACTAAAGCCTCTGAAACTACAACCCCTTCCTCTTGCAACTTGATTTGCACCTATGCGTGGTCAGAATGGAGAAATACGGACAATATAGTCTATGCAAAGCAAGAAGAACTCTATTGTAGAGGGCTAGGTAACTTGTGGCAGGGCTTCGCCGTGGACCAAGGACCCTTCCTTATACCTACCCCTGTCTTTGAAGACATCATTAGAGACTAATGTGAGTTTGAGTCATGAAAGGCTACTATTGGTGGGCCAAATCCATCTTAATGCTTCAGAAAGCTCTCACCCAGATTAAAAAAAAAATCAGTTGTGCCTCAGGAAAGCTCGGCAAAGGACTAATAGTCTGGGTACTTCAAGTGCTATTAGCAAAGCTGCATGCATTGCCCGGACGGCTTGGCAGACTTCTGCTGAGGTAGAGCCAGAGCCCTTATTGTAGCTTCTGCTTCCCTTCATCATGAATCTTCCCAGACTCTCTAGCTGACAGATAAATCTCTTCATCACTAAACTATTTTTGCCACTTGCATCTATAAATTATTAGACGAGTAAAAATAGCTTTGTAAACCAACTGTTGGCTACAGAATTAGATTTGATCCTACAAGAGGAACTTCCATTATTAACTTCCTTTGAGAACAAAAACAAAGCATACATCAAGGCTATTGACTTGATGCTCTCTGTAGAGACTTGTTTCTTTGGAAAGCTGACTTCTGAAGAGTCATTCTGAAGCTTTTGTCAATAGGAGTCAGCTTGTAATTACACTAACTGGGTAATAATTGGTTTTGTTAATTCCAAATAATGATGTGAGCAGTGCCTATACAGATAGGAAAATATAGGGGGCCTGCAATGTTTACCGCCATGACTCATCTCATTTTAGGTGGCCTATCAGGTATTCTACAATCCAATCTTTATCCCCTCATGCAATTTCCAGCATTATTTCCTGAATGGTTTAGAAATTGCCTCCATTCTGAAACTTACAACAGTTAAAATCACAGGAGATATGATTTTACTAACAGTATGACTTGAGACCACAAGTTTGTTTCATAGGTATAGAAGTTTAACTTTTCTTCCCTTTGAATATTGGCATCCCCACAGGATGGAAGTTTGAAGACTATTTGTCTGTCATTCTGAGAAATCAGTTGGCCAGTGTACAAGGAACAGAAGTAAATAAAACTTTATAAAGAGTTGAAATTATGAGAGTTGATTTCCTTCTCTGTGTATAATCTTCTTTCCTCCCATTCCCCTGGAAAAATTTGACTGCTGCATACTCATGTAGGCCTTCCAGATCTAGGAATTTCATTCAGTTCCAAAACACACCAAATGTCTGTCTCAGCCATGGAAAACAGAGTCGCTCATCTCTCCATTCTACAAACTGCTATCGCTTTTGTGCCATGTTCAGGGTATGATTCCTAAAAATAAGAAAATAATAATGCATATGGGAGAGAAAAGAAATAAGGTCAGTGGATGCCCTGTTCCAAGTCATTCTGGAACCTCATGAGGCAGAGCGAGGTCTCATCTAACTGGGTTCGTGAGCTGGGCTGATTGTTAAGAGGTCATCCACAAAAACACCAGAAGATTGTCCTGATCTGAGAAAAACTCACACAGAGATTGCCAACTTGTTTATGATTTGGGATAGGCCAGCTTGCCCTTCCTTATTCCTGTTTGACAGCTAATGAAATAAATGTATAAAATCTGTGAGCCCCTTAGTTCTTTTCTTGTTGTAGAACATGACTGAAATTGAAAGAGACACAGAGGTATGGTGTAAGATTGCTTTTGATTCTGTTTTGATCATCTACTCTTGAGATTCCAGGAGGATAACCACATTCTTGGGCTCCAAGTAATCCCTTATTTATTAAAAGTACTTTATTTAATAAGGCTATTATATTTATTTAATATAAGACGTGCGTACTTCTCTAAACTTTTATCTCAGTTTCCTGAAAAGCTGTCTCCATTTGCCTTTTCCCTGTGGGAAGGCATTTGCAGGTGACCGGAATAAAGATTGACAGCTATTTTCTGGTAACCAGCCTTTCTGCCTCTAGGAATAGATTTTCCCCCGAAGATTGGAAAGAGCATAGTGACATTATCTAGTTCACTGGTGCTGATCCTCTCCCCATAGGGAGAATAAAATATATTATGCGCCTAAACAAAACTGTTGATGCTTTCCTGGTGGTAAGAGATTCACACTTGCCACCTCCCTATTCCTGTGTCTTATGAGTATTTCTAACAAACTATGAAAAATAAAGATGGAGAAAAGAAATGTAGGTGTGTCTCATCTTTGTCTTTAACTAGTTCGTGGCTCTTAGGAGCCACAAAATGTCTCTGCAATTAGTGTCCCTTTCTGTGTTAGTTTAGTTGGAGATTGTCTCATAGGCTGACTAGAAGGTTGGACTTAGATGAAGTATGAGATAACACTTTGAGAAATAAACATACCTGGACATGTGTGTATTATTATGAGACACACTCTCTTGCTATGAAGAAAAATAATTTATAATGTTACTGGAAGATACACTATTTAAAAAGAGAACAGTCTAGTTGGAAGTCTTCCCAGGAAAGCCATAGAAAAATATGTTGGGGTCAGAAATAAAAACAACCCTAATTTCAAGTAATAAAAGCACTAAACATTTACAAAAGCTGAAATGAACTCAGATTGGACATCCCTTTAGCCATTACCTCATTATGAAAATGGGTGATCTTCATGAGTTCCTAGAGGGGTTGAGTTCATCAGGATTCTGAGCACTCATGTTCTTCATATTATTTAAGAAACAATGGAGGTCTTTCCCAAGCTTCAACATGTCTACTCTGAAATACTCAAACAGAAATGGTGCCAAATGAAGAATTCACCATATAACTTTATGTATTTTTCCCTTTCTAATTTTTAACATTGATGTGCTGCTGAAGATTGGTAGATCTAGGATCTTCATGAATGTCTCTGATCTCCCAAGAGTGCTTGCTAATCATTCTAGGAGCTGATCCATCCTACAAGAGACTGGTAAGTAGTCTGCTCCTAGAATCCAGCAACCTGTGGAACTAAAGCATTCAGAATGGTAAACCACAATGATTTTCATGTATAAACTTTAAATTAAAGCATTCTCTACTTATTCGTAACTGCTGTAAAATATTCAAGTCAGATATAATGGATGTAATTTTATTCTCTTCTATAATGGCTCATCTACCTTCTAGGGTCCCTTTTCCTGTTTGTGATTGCTAACATTGGTTGTCAAGTAGGTACATCTGGATAAAGGGAGTCTCAGTTGAGAAACTGTCCCCATATATTTGCCTGTGGGTGTGTCTGTAAGGTGACTTTCCTGGTCAAGAGAGACCTCACTTTATATTGTTTTCCTCATTCTGTCTCGTTATGGTAATCTGAAAATGACAAAGCAAGATCCATAGGCAGATGGAGCGAATGGAGAGACATTCAGTGAATGAGATTGCTGATGTACCGCCCCTCTATAAACAGCCACTTGAGTGGGTTGAACATGGTGGTCAGCTGCCAGACAGTTTAGTCGGCAGAGAAGAGTGCAGTAGGTGAAGGGATTGGCATGTCTGTTTGTCCCAGTGTGGGTGTGTTCTCCCCATTGGCATTTCTGAGAACAAATGCCCAGAGGCCTGTCTCTAGTCTGCATGCTTCATCCATTCACCTATAATGAGGTCTATGAATCATGTCGCTCTTGAAAGACAGCCAGATTTGTCACTGCAGCTGACAGCTGTCAATCACAGTGCCTGAGAGGAGCCCATTTGGCATCTTTTCTCTTATATTTATCAGATCCAATTCAACAACAGACTCTCAGGAAAGTGCAGATACAGATTGTATTGGAGCCCCATCCAGTTTGTTTTTCCCTTATTGCTCCAGTGAAGCTTTATTGCATGAAAAGACATCAGGCTGGACTATTTTTAACACGGAGATTTGAAAACTGACACTGAGTACTAGCAGGTAATGAGCTTGGTTCAAGCTACGGTCTTCTCCACACCACCAAAAGCGATTTAACTCTCCCTTCTACATGGGAGGGAAGCCTGGGATAGTTCCCCCATGTGGGAGCTAACCTGTTTTCTGCAGCATGTAACAGAAAAAAAATAAAGCCTTGGGGGTATTGAGGCTGCCGAGAAACTGAAACTGAATCAAATATTGCTATTCTGACAAGATTTTTAAAAATGTTAGGCAGAGTAATAGTGGATTTTGAAGCACTTTTCTTCTAGATGCTCCTGAGCTGTGTATAAGGATACAGGAAAGCATTTTTTTTTCCTGGCCATAGCCTATAGCCATCTCTAGAAGGCTGTGAGAAGTGAAGAGGTAAAACCCAATGAAGAGATGCAATGATTCCAAAGCAAGATGTCGTAGGGAGATGTTCCCAGATTATCCATTGCCTGGAGGGTTTATTTTCATTCTTCATATTTCGAAAATAATGATTCTTAAAATAAATTAATTCACTGTTATACTTGTGGAGCATGGTGGTTTTCCCCAAAGATTATAATTTCCCCAACTTCTATTCATTTCTTCTGAATATCTTTTTTTTTTAATGAGCTTTCCATTATGAGACAGGGCAGATGCAATATAAGATGCAGCCAGTTTGGTGAGAAATCTTTCTTTTTTTAAAATTTTTTACTTTATAAATAATACCAATCAAAATTTCCACTTCCTCCCCCTCTTCCCACTTCCCTTCCGCTCCCCCACACATTCTCCCCTCCACCCCCTCCAGGCCTAAGAGAGGGCAAGGTACCCTGCCCTGTGGGAAGTTCAAGGCCCTCACCCCTACATCCAAGCTTAGGAAGGTTTGCATCCTAATAGAACAGGATCCCAAAAAGCACTGGGATTTGAGAAATCTTTCTTTTTACAGATAATTCATGACTATTCTTTAAAGTAGAGAAGGCATGCTTAATTTGTTCTAATTTGATGTTTTGAGGCCCTTAGCAGAGGCAGAGCCCTTCCTTATTATTAGCTGGTCAACAACTAGATTGCCTCCAGTTGCCTGCTCGACTCTCAAGTCTGCATCTAACTTCGTACACCACTTGGTTGACCTTGCAGAGTCTGTATTCGCTCAGGGCCACTCTGAAATTACAGATGCTGGGCAGGTCTCCCTCTGAAGTCCTCCTCAGGGGTGGGACTCTGCTTAGCTCCTCTGACTACGGCAGCAGCTGGTGACTCAATCTCTCTGCTATCTACCCAGGGTGCACATCAAGGTTCCCAGACCCTTTTGCCTTTGGGATTTTCCTTGTTTCTCTCTTTGCTTTTCCAGGAGCGGAGTTCTCCTTTCAGCCCTTTGTCCTATTGCTCTGTCCCCTCCAGCAGTCTCTTTCCCTTTTACCTAGTTAGCCTCATGCGCCAAAACAGCTCATCACACAGAGTGGGCAGAATGTGCCACCCCGCTTATGACTGTAGGGCAGTATTCAAGAGGCTACATGAAGAGAACAGTGCCACCATGGTTATGCCAGTTTCCCGGTTGATAGTCTGCAACAAGTGAAAATACTGAAACATGCAGTTCTGGAATGTAGAAAAAAATGGTGGAAATCACATTTTCTTCAACACATAGAGAAGATTTATGTTTTACTTTATGTACATTATCACAAAGCATTTCCAAGGGAAGGGCCAGACATTCATACTAATGTCTTGTAGTTCCAACATTGCCTGTTGCTTCCGGTTTTCTTCCTTTACTTCAACAAGCGGGTTGAAATGGAAGCTGTCAGGCTCATGGTTCCTTTCAGACTCATGCAATTGGCTTGGGGATGCATGTATGATTTCTAGGATGCACTTGTCTAGTCTCAGTCATTCCTTATGGTTTTGAACATTTGAACAGTTAAAAGTATGTTTCTAAGCATCTTTCCTCTCTCTCTCTCTCTCTCTCTCTCTCTCTCTCTCTCTCTCTCTCTGTGTNTGTGTTGATTGTAAGCACTGGTGACCACTACAATATAAGGTTTACAGAACAGAGAGGAAGGCAGTGAGAATAGAAAACATTAAGGAAAGAGGGTTAGAGGGAAGAAGAAAAACGGAAAAGGGGAAGACAAAGGGCCCGAGGTCGAGAGAGAAAGCCTATAGCAGTCAAGTGGGGCATCGCACAACCATTTTAGCTTAATTGCTGCAATACTATATGTTAGAAATCACTTAGCTTAAAAACTCTCCCAAATACATAACCTCTTAGGTAATTACTGATTCATTATGCTGAGCTTCTAACGATCCATTTACAATCATAGAAGGAATCCGTTCCCATTGTAGGAGCTGATGCTCTGGCAGCTCTTCCTGCCAATCAGCCTAAGAGAGGTAGGTGTTCCTGCCTCTTATACAGAGCTTATATGAAAGATCTACAGAGAAAAGGCCAGTGCAAATGTGAATGGAAGGAGAGGACGTATCATGACCAAGTGAATCAAGTTAGCCTCATAATTGTAATACAATTATTTCTTTTATCCTTGGGCATTCAGAACTGTCTCTCTTTCTCTCATTCTCTCTCTCTCTCTCTCTCTTTCTCTCTCTCTCTCTGGCACATGGCTAAGCCCACGTGTGGGGGATGTGTACTAAGTGGTTTGCATTTGTAATTACTTCTGTGCTATAACTTGTGTTCTGAGACAAAGCTAACTCTCAGTGGACCTAAGGCATGCCCTCTTTGTTAAGCCAGCTTACCTGCAAGCCCCTATGACCTGTTGTCTTCCTCTACCCAGTACATGGAGACAGAAACAAAATGCCATGCCCAGCCTTTTCACTTATTCCAGGGATATGAATTCAAAACTTCATGTTGACACAGTAAACACTCTACCCACGGAGCCATCTCTCTCCAGCTCTGCTACCTTTATATTGAGAGGGTCTCACTCTGCAGCCCAGGCTAGCCTGGAATGCACGATGTGACGTAGGCTGACCTTGCATTCATGCCAGTCCTCCTGTCTCAACGGGAGCTAGCACACCAGTCCAGCCATTGTCAAACAGCTGTTACAACAAGGTCTTGTTCAGCACTGAACTCAGAACACCCTGTCTGAAGATAAAAATGACGAGGCAAGTCTTTGCCCATCCCACGGGCAAAAGGGCAGGCATCAGTGAGAGGAAGCAGAAAACAAAATTGAGGTATGATAAGGTAGAACAGAAGCAAATATTAAACCATATAAAACAAGAAGACTCCCAAAATTCCATAATAGAACATGGTGACAGTACCCTTTCCTGGGAAAGTTCCATCATGACAACTCATACACCTAGCATCCCAGACTGATGAGAAAACCGTTTCTTCCTTTCTAGTCACTGCTGGTCTGTCTCCTTAGCTGGACCACCCACTGTTAATTCTTTGAATTCTCCCTTTATTCTTTCTGCATTTGGGATTAAATATGTTTCATTATACTATCAACTCTACACTAGCCAATGTCAGGAGAACCTCTCACTGAACTTGAACTATCTCCATAGCATCTCCCCCTCTGCCTTCCTTCTCCCAGCATTCAGTCCAGTTCCCTGCCCCCCCCCATTAAGTTCTGCCCTATTAACAGGCCAAGGCAGTTTCTTGATTCATTAACCAATAAAAGAGACACATAGACAAAAGAACCTCCCATACCAGAGCTTTTACAGTGTTGCAATGGGTGTTGTGACTGGTAGACCAAGGCCATTGCTTCACTTCTGACTTCTGATGGTACTTGTTGGTCACCCATGGCTATCCTATGTCTAGTGCATACAGAAATTTTAACAAGGGTTACAAAGGCTTAGACAGTGATGTGAAGTAAAATGAGGGATGACTAGAGGCTTATCAGATACACCAAGTTCAGAGAACGATGACTCTGGAGGACATTTTCAGGAATTGCAGCCATATTTATATAAAATAACTACCATGACTTCCTGCTTCAGTGCCTCTGCTAGTGTGGTGATGTAGGAGGGTCATCTGTCTATGTGTTACTTTCATTGGTTA
>LOEQ01005450.1:71298-89674 GCA_001685075.1 Bramus lutescens | reverse complement strand
AAAAAAAAAAAAAGGTTCCTTGATGGAGTACCATTTCTTTCCCTTATTTCCTTGCAGAAGTCAGGTTATTTATTTATTTATTTTATTTTTTTTGGTTTTTTCCAAGACAGAGTTTCTCTGTAGCTTTGGTGCCTGTCCTGGAACTTGCTCTTGTAGACCAGGCTGGCCTCAAACTCACAGAGATCCTCCTGCCTCTGCCTCCCGAGTGCAAGGATTAAAGGCATGTGCCACCACCGCCCGGCTCAGTCAGGCTATTTTTAAATGTCACCTTTATCTCCAGGTAAGTTAAACAAGACCACCTAGAACACACCACCAAAGGGAACATACCCTGCCCTGCTCTGCCCTGCCCTTTACCGGCAGTCAGACATAGGCCCACCTACCACCTTAATTTGGGTTTGCCCACGCTGTGCTGCTTGTCAGCACATGGTATGGACACTTGCAAAGCTGGCTTATAATTTCAGAATCTTGCCGGGGCAACTAAAGAAAAATAAATCAAAATATTCTTAATCTTTCCACCAGGCCCTTCTGGCCCACCCTTCCTAAGTGCCGCTCTTCCAGGTCAGCGCTGGGGACAGACATGTATAGCACCAGGCATCCTTTGGGACCTGGTACTGCTGGTACTGGGACTTTGAAGTCAGTGTTGGTGATCCCTTCCCCACAGAAGACAGCCTCCCTTCCAGTCCCATCGTAACTCTAAATACCACTCTGGAACTAACTTTCCCTTCCAAAGTTTATATATATATACACGCACATATATATGCATATATATACACGCATGGCTTTTATGAAAATTAATACAATGGTATTTTCAGGGTCCATTTTATTCACTAACAGAAACAAAGACCAAAAAAAATAGTTTTACTCAGTGTATCCCTGTGTATAGTTGCATGTATGTATACATGCATGTATGAATGTGTATTTGTATGCATGCATATTTTCTCCTAATGCAATCTAGTAAAAAAGGTTTAGGAAATCAATTCTTAAACCCATTTTTTGTAAGTTCCCTTAAATAGCTTTCCAGTTTGTAATTTTTACTTCCATTTACCTATAATGATGAGGGGTACATTTTTCAAGTTTCTAAAATGGAACCTAATACAAGTTGTTAATGATGACATGTTCTGCCCATTAAAAAATGTGGATGTCTTTGTCATTGGATAATTAAAAATTATGGATTCTACAGCTGTTGCTTTGAAGAAAGCACAAGTTATTTGCTTTTAATACATATCACTGCACAGAAATTTCATCCCTGTCCAAATTATACCATTCTGAATTCTTCATCTGCACTAAACAGCAGCCGTACAAAGGATCAGTTACCTGGCATTGACTGAACTTTGCAGGGTGCACACATCAGAAGAGGCAGAACTGGCTGGAAACCATTTCCACCCCTAGTGAGCAATTTACTCATGATTGCTTGGGGAAAATACTGGAAATATTGCTTCTGTGTAAAGTTTGCAACTTCGAGTTGTCAGCTCTTTGCCAAGCAGTTATTCCCAAGTGTAGCTTTTGTGCACAATCCACTCTGGCCACTGTGATCATGGTGGCATGCCTACCCTGCTTGGTATATGCAGAGCACAGTAACTGCTAATTACAGGAGTTAATTCGCACGGTATTCCTCGGAGACAGGTCAGTGTACTACCCTTGTTCTACAGCTGGAGGGGGGGAATGATAGAAATTCTAAGTGGCTTGCCCCAAGCCACACAGGTTAGGTTTAGCAGCCAAGATTAAAAGAAAGGGGTGCAGTGTTAATGTTGAAGTAGGTGGGGAGCCAGGGAATAGATGGGGAAATGAGATGGCAACATGGTAGGAATCAAACCAGAGGAATTTTCTCCAAAGAGATTCAAAGTCCAAAGAGAAACCTAATTATCCCCTTATACATATTATACATATACATACATATACACTGAGCTAAAATACTTTTTTAGTAATAGAGTTTCTTATTAGGGGAAAATCCACCTAGTCTTTTTCTTTGCTTTCATATCTGCAATGAAAATCTTAATGTCACAGTGAACATATGAACAAAATATAGGCAAGATTCAACCCGTGTTCCATGTTCACTGGGTGACCCGAGCCAGGAGTGCAATCAAAATTGTGTGTGCAGTCTTGACTCTGCATCAGCGAGTGCTGAACACGGCTCTGTGCAACTTCCTCAGCCCCTTCCTTCCAGCACAAGTCACCAAGGCAGGCTGAGATAGACAAAGGACAACAGTGTCTGTCAGGAGATGGGCATGGCCTGGAGGTATCTTCTGCTAATGAGATACAATCCTGATTCCTAAAGACCCTCTAGAAACAATATCAAATTTCTGCTGGTTGACAGAATCGGGGGGGGGACGCTTAAGTCTTTTCTCTAGCTATTATTAGCCAGGGAGAAATTTCATTCAAGATAAAGGCACACTTGACAATAGAGATGTATAGATTATTCAACAATTATTGATTGAATATCAAGTTTCAGATGTTATATGAAATGCTGAGAATACAAAGATACAGTCCCCCGCATTCCAACAGCTGACCATTTTGTGACGGGAACATATGAAATCATTCCACAGAGCATGCGTGAGGAGATGACAAGCAGGCATGCAAGTGTTATGAGAAGGGCAGCAATGGAGCACGCCTAGGTTAACCCTGACTCTCAGAGGCTTTTCTCACTGTTACCAGAGTCCATGCTTGCTTCTGCTCCTTTCTCCCATCAGGTGACTTGACCTAAGGCTGCCAGGGGCATAGGTCTGAGAGAACGTGAGTCCCCTTGAGTTGCCACTTTTAGACTGCAGAGAGAGATTCTGAAAGGAGGGAGTGCCCAGACCTCCTTCCTTTCACCCTACATGGGCCTCTTTTACAAACTAAGAGTCAGGAAATCCTGGCTTGCAAAACCTGTGCTGACCCTGGGGTTTTTCCACCTGAGGCAGAGCTTTTGAAAGTAGTGTACCAATAATAAAAGCTATTTATTGATGCCATTAAAATGCTTTGCCCCCATGGTCCAGTTTTATAAGAGGCTCCATTTCTAAGCAGTGTTTATATTTCTCAAAATGGTTTCCAAATGACCCTTGCTGGGCAGTTATTGAGCATACAAGAGGAAACTAGTCACCCTCCTGAGATGGAGTCACAGTGAACAGCCAGTGGGAAAGAGAAGATGCTCTTGTCTTGCGCAGTTGTATTCTAAGAGAGTAGTGAGTGGTTCAGTAGTGATGATGAGCTTTCACTAGATGGGTTGTTAATATCTCTACCCTATTGAAGAGACCATTGTGTCAGCAGAGAGATAAACTATTCAAGACACTCACCCTACAGAACACAGTGGGATCAGGGTGTTGCATTGTGGGGGCAGAAGGAGAGCCCTGCTGTCCCGGATAAAGTAAAGGTACATTTTATATACGGTGGTGCCAGAGCATGGAGCACCTAAGGTGCCATCATGACCCCTCTAAGATTAGTGTAGGAAGTTCTAAGTCTCACCCATTAAAGCAGTGACTGATTCACCTGTGTTTATCGCTTAATAATAATTTTTAAACCCCCAGATTTAGAAACCTCCTCCCTTAAAGGTTGAATTCTACAAGTCCCGATGGACTACTGAATTCGTTGTGTAATATAGCTACTAAGTGATACAGAATGCTCCACCTGTGCCTGTCTCTCTGCTAAGCATAGACTGTGCATAACACAACCCAGTTCGTCACGAAACACTATGAATATGGCAGCCTTGTTTCTCCCATTTTACAGAAGGATTATAGGAAAAGAGGAGGGGTCAAATGGTGGTGGTATATATCTTTAATCTCAGCACTCCAGAGGCAGGCAGATCTAGGGGTTCACAGTCAGCATGGTCTACAGAGTGAGTTCCAGGCCAGCACAAGTCACACAAAAACCCAGTCTAAAAAAAACAAACAAAAAAGGGGGGTATAGTTTTGGGGGTGTTTTGTTTTTGTTTTGTTTTGTTTTTGCATGTAGAATCCTTAAAGCTAGTAGGTGGAAAGTCTCTGATTTGGATCCAAACACCCACTACTAACCAGGTAGCAAAGTGAATCTCTACAGCCTACCTGAAACAGCTGTCGCCCGAGGTCACCAGCTGCGAGTGCTGACTAATTCCTTCCTACTGAATAATCTTGCCTGCCACATGAATAACTTGAACTCACAGCACTTGATACTACATTATTTTTCCAGGAATGTTCAGCATAGTTAACTAGAGAAACCTGGAGACAAAGGAAGTCATTTACGAGGCCAGCTCTGTAGTGCCAGCATGTGGGGAAGTAGAACAGACATCCTGAGAAAACATGCAAAGACAGCAAGGATGGTTTGCAGTTAAGGTAACACTCAGGGAAAAGCAGAAAACCACCTCATGTTCAGTACCTAGGCAGGCGCTTCCAGTAACTACTTTAGATGTTAGACAAGTCTTAGGCTTTCGTATGTGATTCCCGATCACATATGTTGGAAGAATGCCAACAGCCCACTTCCATTTTTTATCAATTGGTATCAAAATCTTAAAACATTTGGAAATTTAAACTATTACATATGCTATCAATCCTGACATGCTAATATATAAATTCCTTGTATATTGAAAGCTGATTCTTTTAATGATTTATCAAGTACCATCCTATGGCTCTAGAATGTGACAACATTGATAAAGCATATGGTACCAGAAGGTAGTGGACTTCTACTCCCTTTCCTGTCCTCCTTTTATTGAGTAGAGTATGCTTCAAAGGGACCCAAAGTTTAAAAATAAAATTAATTGATACATAAAATGAATTACAATGTCATCTCTGTTTAGGAAAATACTTTGTATTTCACAGACCTGAAATAAAAGTAACACAAACCTAGACCAATGAGATGGCTCAGCAAGGTGAAGCCACTTGCCGGAGTGCCATCCCAAGAGCCCACATGGTGGGAGGAGACACATGTGCACACACACATGCACACATGCACACACCATGCGCACACAAATTTCACGCACATGCATGTGCACACATGTGCAATACACATACATGCACACACACATGCAAACATGTGTGCAAGCACACACACACGGAAAGACAGAATTAATTTTATGTTAATAAACATAAGTCTACAGCCACACAACTAAGAATATCACTGTTTCTTTCAGCCCTTCATGTCTGCATGGATTCGACCACGAGTTTACGTGGCCACAGGATAGGCTTTATACCGATTAGGTCTTCACCAAAACTGTCTCTGCTCTCCGAGAACTCCCATTCTCACGAGCCCACGTCCAAGAGAGCCAAGGTCCCCACACTCTGAGCAGCAGATTTGCAGTGACCCAGTTGGTCATCTCTGCTTCCTAAAATGTGTCGCCCTCAAATTCTGAGAATTTCAAAACCAGATTCCTTGTGACTATAAGAACAACAAGGGTCCTGCTGTTGAACAGTAAAGAGAAACAGCCTCCTGGAGATTAGCAATCATTGACTTGATGAAGATTTCACATTTTTTATGATATGCCTATTGTTTTAGACAACCCTTTCCCAAAGTTTCAACTGTATTAGTCTGTCTCTCATTGCTATGACAAAATCCAAACAGAGGCTAAAGTTATAAAGAAAAGGAGTTTGTTTAGCTCAGGGTTTAGATAGTGAAAGTCAAAACAGTGTGGCTTTAAGTTCTGACAAGAGCACCTCTTGGCTGTATCACTTCATGGTAGAGGTCAAAATTAGGGAATGGTGGGGATGGAGAAACCACATCGCCAAATGGAAAATCAGACTCCTCACTCCAGCCCAGTCTCCTCCAGCCCACAGGCAATGAGATGCCACCTCCCTCAGCACATCATGGACCAGGGCTGGACCACATTCAAACCATATTCGGTCTTACAACCCCCAGAAACACATGAGTATCCACTCGTGGTCTTTCAGCTAGCTGGATACGGCTCTTCTTCCAAGGCCTTCGTGATAAACGCAGGGGTAACAGATGGGCCACATCTTTGAGGCTCTCTTCATCCATAAGTAGCTATCGTCAGTCCTTAGGGTCCCATCAAGCTTCCCTGGAAGCAAGTCTAGTATTTCCCTGAAGATTATTTAAGACTGACCTATGCATTCCCGAGCCCATCGTTGGTTGTTCAGTGCTAGCCTTGGATCTGCAGGCACTCGGCTTCTTTACCCTACCCTCCCTCCCCTTCATTTATATAAGTAAAGCATCAAGATGGCTGATGCCCCACCCACGGTAGCAACAGGCCAGTATAGCTTAGTGTGAAGCAGATCCTGGCTACCCAGAGACATGTGGCAGTCATCACTGGTTACTGGAGGTTCTCTGTCCTATCTGTACCAACATAATTAAACTGCACTTTGTATATAATCCAGTCTGGGAACTTGCACATTGCCCTAACAATTGAGAGCTGACAACATATAAAGATGACATTTTAGGGCTGTCTTTCTGCTATTGCTGTATCAGTCACAAACATGTAAATACATGAATCTTGGAACCTGATGCCCTGTTTCTATCTTCAAACCCTGGATCTGTCGCTTACGAGATGTATGGCCTTGAGCAAATTAGTTAAATTAT
The DNA here is from genome assembly GCA_001685075.1 of Bramus lutescens. Lineage (NCBI taxonomy): Eukaryota > Metazoa > Chordata > Mammalia > Rodentia > Cricetidae > Bramus > Bramus lutescens. The sequence goes on along the minus strand of LOEQ01005450.1, from coordinate 83,197 downwards.
ATGTGCCTCAGTTTCTCCAGTATAAAAATTTGAACCTTCTGCTCTAGATTGGATACTAGACTAGGAATAATTTCCATTTGATTTTCTCTTCAAATGAGTTAACATATTAGCATCTTATGAGGACATAATCAATCAGATAAAATTTTGGGTATGATATGTAGTATTCAGTGAATAGCATCATTAATTCTGTTGAACTAAGCATTCTGTTACCTACTTTATTCCTTAGAGAAAGGATGGCTAGGGATTTAATGATAGGAAGTTGCAATCTCTTCATGAAAGGCTTGAGTTTGGGTTTCATTGGCATCATGTACTTGCTCCCTGATTTAAGGGGTTTAGATTCCACAAGAGGCACACAATACCCAAGGGGGTGCCTCTGAACCCCTGTCAAACACACCCTACGTGGAGCCCTTTGGTAAGAGCTTTGGGTAAGAGGGAGACTCTTTTGGAAATAGAGATTTCTCTGCTCCCTCTGTTTCTACAAGGCAGCGGCTTGTTTTTATAGATCTTCACATTAATACTGTGGTGGGTTTGGATTTATTTATCTGTTCTATGTGTATGAATATATAATACACATGTATTTATGTGTATTACATGTGTCCCTGGTGCCCATGAAAGTCAGAAGAGGGCATTGAATCCCCTGGGACTGGAATGACAGATCCTTCTAAACTGACCCGTGAGCTCTGGAACTCAAACCTCTGTCCTCTGTGAGAACAAGTGCTTTTAACTGCCGCGCTGTCTCCCGAGCCATCACGCTCAGTTTTCTTACAGCGTATCTGAGGTGTGTAATTCTTGCTCCCAGGATTCCATGCCACGATTCCTGGATTCTGCACACCAGCTTTGCCGGTTGGTGCCCTTCCGAGGCCAGCTCTGATGCTGCCTAGGTCTGTGGCACCAGTCTGGATGCTGGTCTCCTTAGGTGGGCAGCCTCCAGCCTGGCACTCTGCTTATGACCTGATGATGTGGCTGGTGCCTAACACATATGATGTACTTGATTGACACTTTCCCTCTTTATCTGGCTGGACCATTGTTGTGGAGCCCCAGCCACCGCCCGGACCGTGCTTCACAAAGTACTAAGCGACCCAGAGGCAGATTTAGACTTAAAGCTTCTTCTACTGTCAAATCAGATTTCAGGAAGCCTGCTGGTCTGTGCTGGAGAGTGGAATGGGGTTTGGGATTGGCATGAACTTTAAATAAATCAATTTATTTTGTGTGGGAGGGCCACGGTTCATCACTAATCTTGAGAGCTGAAATGAATGTTGATCTGGTAGAATGCTTCTGCAAAAGCTTGAGACATGCCCGGCACCCTGGCCACAGGTACTATATCTGGACCTAAATAAATACATTAAGAAGCTCATTTCACTGAGGGCACCAGGCAGTCATAGGATGTTAATGACTTTTAGTCACTGCCAACCTGGGCAAAATTTAAGCCAATGACCTCGGGGTGAAAGGCTCTGTATATCCCATTACCAGTCCCCCGAGCCATCCAGCCGCCCCTGACAAGGTATTTCATCATAGCGAGTCCAGTGCAGTCCAATAGTCCAAATTCCTGTACCATCAGGAAATCTTCTTCTATTTAAAACTTACGAAAAGTGAATCAAAGCAGAAAACCTAATTCCTCTAATGAAGGAGCAATTGCAATTGAAAAACAAAACAAGACAAAAAAAAGAACAACTTTTAGAATAAGGGAGACATGGGTGCACACACATGCGCTGTCTGGAGCGCTGCTCTGAACAGCCAGACTTGCCATCATATCTATTCCAGCGCACATTTGAATCTCCTTCTAAACAGTCAGGAGCCTGGCATATTTTGAAGTCCCATTTAAAAAGTCATTAGTTTGGGTTTAACATTTGTACAAAACTGATTGGTTAAGCCCATGGTGCCTGCTCTCCTGGCTTGTCTTTAAGTGTCATAAATAAATGACTTCAGTGTCCCACAAGACAAATGTTCTTTAATCATCTAATGCACTCATTTATCCTAAGCCTTAACCTTAGTCCTAAATTAAGTCTGTTGCGAAAACATAACTTCATTTAAGAACACCCATCAATCCTACATGGTTTTGATAAGCACCTTTTAAAAACATAAACAACCAGACAGTTGTCAGTCTGGGTGAAGCCCAGGCCCATCTAAGAGTCATTCAACCAGCAGTCGTATTTTATGCCCACACCACCAACAGAATTACAAACCAGAACAGGCTTGTACCTTTACTGGGAAGTCTGTACTTGGAAATTGGGGGGTAGGGGGTGGACCTACTGTACAAGAATGTAAAACAAACCAGAACAGACAAAAGATAACCCCCTCTTTCATACCAGACACAGTTGGGGTTTACTTGTTCTGAGAAAATATTAATAATTTGACATTAAAGTTTCATGATCACATATTTAGTAAATTGCATGTCATGCCTTTGATTAATTCTCATTTGCTCATGGTCCTAAAAGTCTGTCAGAGAACCTGGCTGTTCAGAGCTCAGACATGAGTAATGAATACAGAAATGTCTGGTGCAGGAAGACGCGGCGTGAGAGTGGGAACCCTTGACTAAATGGAGTACTCAATACCTCATAACTAAGAATGCATAGTGTGCTCAAATATTCGTTTTGATGGGTAGCCTGTTTAATTCCAAATTCGTTCTTAGGCCTTTCATTTGCAATGGGGTCCTTCCACAGTGGAGCCAGCAGAGCACTCCTGGTTTTGTCTCCTGTACTGGCTTTCTTGAGTTCTGCAAACTAATGACCACAGAACCCCATGGGGTTGTGGGATACTCCCCTCCCCCACCCCCAACTGGGGCTTTAAATTTTTTTTAATAGATAAGAGCATTCAGCAAATAGCTACGTTGAGAATAAACTCAAAAATTATCATCAGGGCCCTTCCTCTGCCATAATTTGTCAAATCTGCTGATAGGGAGCAAATTCTATTCATAAAGATTTTATTGGGGGGGGACCTCTTGTGATTTGGTAGCAATTCAATTATAGTTTTGGGAGATAGTGAGCCCAGGGAGGGAATCCAGACTGACAAGAAATATGACAGGACAGTTACAGAGTGTTTATGCAATTAAACTTTCCCTGACAATACCTGCAGAATGATGAATGTGTGGGCGGAGGTGTGCGAGCGCAGGCAATGCCCCACAAGGATTGCCCATTTTTCATTATTATACAACTGTTCAGATCTTTCAAGAGCAGCCTGAAGTGGGGTGGGAGAGGGAATGTGGCTCTGCAGCATGTTAACCAAACCCCCCCACACACACACACACCCCTCCCTCTGAGGGGTCTCGATATGCCAGGTGATAAAAAGAACATCTATTTTAGAAAAATGTTTCAAAAAGATTAAGATTTACCCCGAGCTTGACATATATTAATTTGGGGTACCAAAGGAGGTTTTTATTCTTTTTTTTTTTTCTGCCCGCAACTTTAGATCACTCCCCCAACTGATAGAACCGTGCATGATTAAACTGCGGGGTTATTCATTTTATGCAATCAGGTGCAAAGGGCACTGTGAAAGTAGGATTTTACTGATGGTCGATTAAGAAAGAAAGGAGAAACTTGAAAGCCTTTTGTAGAGAGCCGCAACAGCTTACGGGAGAGATTAATTTGGTTGGGCAGAGTCAGTGCTGCCTGCCTCGGTCTTCTGAGAGTTGTGTGACTCCCGAGTCTCTAGGAGACCCTCAGATTGGTGACAGTATTGGGTAGTTGAGACTTCAGTTTGGGGGTGTGGTTTTTATTTTTCAAGTGCAAATATCCTGATATCTTGATCAAATGAAAGGAAGACAAGAAAAAGGAGCTGTTCTCCGTGCGGTAACCCTGAGTGAGGCCTGAGGTAACTGAACAGGGAGCCAGGGGAATTCCTTCCAGGACCCAAAGCTTGGCTGACTCGTTGTATGTGAAGGTGAGGAAGGCAGCAGAGCCAGCCTGTGTGTGACAAGGGTGCAAAGGGTGGGAGCAAAGGGGGTATGTCTCCCGTCGCATGTGCACATCTGTTTAGACTAATGAGATTTACGTGGGGAGGAGAAATGGTTTCCTCTTCAGGCCATCATTCATTGCTGTGGGTACCTCTGGAAAGCTGCTTTTGATGGTGATGTTTTTATTTTTCTTTTGTTTAATGGTTGACATTCCCGTTAGCACTCCCATCCCTTCTGGGGACAGTTCTGCTTAGAGAAATCTTGGGCTTTACATAGAAAATTTCAGTTGTGATGGCAGCATCCATTTCAGACCCTTTGTTGGGGTCTGGGCTGCGAACTGCAGCTGCATACACACCTCCATGACTGCTCTTCGGGACCAGGATTCTCTGCGCTCACGGGGAAAGGGTTATAAATCTAACTCACACCTGAGACTTCATTTATATGGTCCCATTCGTCTGTAGAATTCAATGAGACAACTGGTCACCTCAAAAGCAGCAAAACCCTTCTAGCCTTATTAATTGTGCAAGAAGTCAGTTGCCTGGACATCCCTATCACTGTGACCCTCTGAGAAATCACTATATCCCAAAGTCTGAAAATTAATTTTTATAATCATTTCTTGTGCTAAAAAGCTGTATTCTGTGATATATATATAACCTGCTTTCATCAGATGTGATTTTTTTAATATGCACTAAAATTGATAGTTAAAAATATTGTTTTCACATTACTTAGGTGTTAAAATTACACAGTGGTGTTCCTTTATTTTCAGAAACCAGACCTAATCCTGTTAATTCAAAGTGAATAACAAATAGTACTAAGACTTTCTCCCAAGTTGTTACGTTCATTCAACCTGCTTGTGTTTTCTTCTTCATCATAATTATTTCCAAGTCAAATCTGCACTGATTTCCTCACGGACCTGCGTACCTCCGACTAACTTAAAGAATTGAGCTGGGATAATTCACACAATTCCTCGGGGGTCATGTTCACTGTTTTTTTTCAAGGACATTTTTATTACAAAGCTGATGAAATTTGCATATTAATTCATTTCTTTCAATTTTTTAAGATTAAATGTTGTCAACATGTATCAGTGCAAGGCCCTGACAGTGCTGATGAAATGGGTCAGTCAAGCTTGAACATTTCGAGTAATGCCGCCATCTGCAGCCCCCTCGCCCCTGGTGGCGCTCCGTGCTACCACTACAACTTGATTAAAAAAAGTTTTATTCAGTGCAGGATATTAAAACATTATCTAAGAAATGATATGGGCTAGTTCTTCCATCTACCCAGAAAGTATACTTGACAACAAAAGGGATCCAAAGAGATTCTTGCTGGCTGGGAGTTAGGGTTGTGTCCATCTTAATTAAACTGTGCCCTCCCAAAGCCCCCAAAGCTTTCAATTGGGTGGAAGGAACTTGGCCGGGGGGGAGGGGGGGTACTTGAATTTAACAAAAAGAAGACGTCATATTTAAATTCTGGGCAAAAAGTGAGAGTTTGTGCCATTGACAGGGATACGGAATAACCTCCTTTCCTCCCAGTAACCCAAGACGTGAGCCTGCCTTTTCTGCTATGAAGCTAAAAACGTTTGAATTTCCTGGACAGGTCTAAAGCGGGCACAGAATGGCACTGCTGTGTTTACATGGGGCTCTGTTTCTGTCCACATGCCCAGCTTGAGCCTTGAGCTGCATCGATTTATCCAGTTCCAAGACAACCCAAACACACACTTCCATCAGGTGCTCTCCGAGACAGCCAGGCCACTTAGGTGAAAAGTCCCTTCAGCGGTTCCTTGCCTTTCCATGTCAGCTGCGGTGGCCCTTCCAGACTGTCTTTCTCTGCGCCTGCTTTCTGCCCAAAGCCTCTTTGGAGTGTACATTATGCCATTAATAGATTCCAAAAGAAATTTTCCTTCAAAGGAGAACATTGGCTGCTTTTGAATTTGGATAGCAAGGCATCCTACATTGACATCTTATGGCCACTCAACTCCATCTCTACAGGCAGTGGCTACCTCTAGGAGTTTCTGGAGTTGTTCACAATACATTTCTTTTAAAAAACATTTGCTTTTAATATAACTTATATGTAAATATTATCACAAACTAAATGCATTAGAGACTATTTTTGAAGTTGTTCGCTTGTAGCAATACAAGCTCACTATTGAGTCTCTAATGTATCTAAATTATGACTAGGTAGGAAGGTTTGTTTCCTAAAGTGAAATAAAATATAGTGCCTCTTATGAAGGGAACCACAGAAAGAGAGAGTGGTCTCAGGAATGGTTTTCTCTTGATTTTGAATTAAACTCCAAAACTCATATTAGATTGAAAAATCAAAAATCAGACTTCACATTGTCAAGCTGGAAAATGTCAGATATGAAATATTTAAACTGTGTAATACAGTCTTCGACTTTGGGTTATAAAACTTTAATTTCGTGAGTTGGTAGCACTCCAATAGTTCAATATTTTTAATTCTACAAATCCATGTTTATTAACTTTCAAAGTTTAAACAGTATCACCAAGTCTATTGAAACTAAATCATTCTGACGGTGAGAGCTATAAGGTAGCTGTAATTTGTTTTCTACTTCTACATAAGTGACAGACACAAAAGAAAGCAAATAAAAAGAATTGATTGCCACAACAATCCCTTCTTATAATTTCCAAATGACCTCAAAGCACAAGCTGGTCATTACCTCCATCCCTCAGACCACACACTGTTGGCCAGGATTTTCCCGTGCAAGTCAAGTGGCGCTTAATGCAGGCTGGTCTTGTTAAAGTGGCAGCCATCATATTATTGTTGAGAAATCTCCCATGTTCTCCCCACACACACACACAAAAAGTCTTGCATTCTTTTCTTCTTGTGTGGAAAATGTGAACCCTCTACCTTGACCACGGTTTTAATGCCTTTTATGGCCGTGTCATGACTGTTTGGTATAAGCAGAGATGATTCTTCGTCTCCTTCCAATGAGCGCTCTCTTCTCATAACTCCTCCCAGGGCTTCACCTGACAAGTGGACCCTTGGCTAATTTTTCAGTACTTCTACAATGCTTCCTTTTTGCTAAGTGAAACACCTCGACAAAGCCAGCTGTGTATCGTATGAAGAACACTAGATGGGGAGGCTAAGGCTCACATCACACTCAGCTCTTGGTTCAGTCTCTACTGGGTGGTGTGGTTTGCCTTAAGCATGTGTTCAAACCCTTTCATCCCCTTCCCCATACACAAAATGCAACCATTATTTACTCACGGGTTGCCGGAGCCATTAAAAAAAAAACCCACCACAATAAACGTGAAATGTATAAAAAGGTATTCTCTTTAAATAGCTTAAAAGGCTAAATGCAATGCATAAATAGTATAGCACCAGTCTTTGTGGGTTATCTTGTGATTTTTAGACTCTAGTAGGTGAGCAGTGGCCGCTTGTGTTTGTACATTCCAATAACATGTCCATGGCAGCGGCTGTCGACTCCGGGATCCAAGTTAGATTATCCAACACAGTTCTGATGAAATCCACTCCCCCACCTAACTTAATCTGTAGATAATTTAGTTTGCTGCCAGTGAAGGAAAGTGCATTTGCTCTGAACCCAAATGCACTTTCTTGGTTGCTAGCAAGAAAATTCACTCTGCTTTGTTTATTGCTTTTGTTTCATATATAATGTATATGACTCCATGGTGATTTGTTCAGGGGAGAGAAGCTCAGGGGTTACCCCTGCATCTCAAATCTCCTGAACATATGCTACAAGAGCATTACTTACTTCCGAGTTACCCAAATCAACTTCAAGTACCAAGCTTCTCTCCCAGGAGCTATTTTCTCTGCTTGTGTATACGCTTACAGCCATGTTTCTTTTTTAATGATACAGTCACGGGTGGGTCTTTCCTGGGCTTTAGCACTCCGTGCCTTTCTTTCATTTCAAGTTTCTGAAATCGCCTACTTGCCTGGTAGGGTCCAAAGTCCTCCGAGTTAACAGTGCAGAAGACTTACCCGAGTAAAATTCTTATCGCCATCCCCTGAGTATCCATAGACCTGGAGACACTGCTGAAGTTTTTCTGAGATTCCTATGTCATCTAACTAAACCTGAATCCCCTGTCTGACTTCCAGCAATTCTACTCGAATTCTAAGTGAAATTTGTCCTTGGGGAGCTTGGGATCTTATAGCCAGAAAACTAGAGGGTAACATGGGGAGGTGGTTGAGCTTTGTCCTTGATCAGGGTGACGGGCAAGGAAGATGAAATGCTCATTCTCCAGCTCGGAACAGCATGCCTTCATTTTTTGGCATACACATTAATTATAAGGGAGGGGGAAAGGGGAGGCAATGTGATTATGGCACCAATTGAAGTCAAATTTCACTCTTTGTACTATGTATGCTAATTAAGAAACAACCCCGCTCTCCAAAAGTAACTAATCAGAATCTTTACTGAGTCTTGTCCCATGGTGATGGCAAAAGAAACTAAGACACAAAACAATGGTGGTAAAGTCTGCTTTTAAATCACACTTTACTGCTAGGAACTTATTAAAGCTCATGGTTCCATCCGTGTACCTGAGAAACAGGGTTTTTAACATAAGGAATTCACAAGATCAATAGTCCGAGCAGGGATGAAGGAGGGGCTCACAAAGCCCCACCCCCAGATGAAGAGCAATTGGCAGTTGGTGGCTGATAGGGGAAAGGAAGAAAAAAAAAACCTCAGTTTTGCTTTTGTTTTTTCAAGGATATGGCCAATGGTGGGTTGTCTGTGCTCCAGTGGAATCCTATACCCTTGAACAGACAGGAAGCACTAAAGAGAGACTAAGTGGGTTATTTTCAAAATGAAAGGGCATGAAGGTCAGGGGAGGAGCCCAGGAGAAGAGTTGGGGGCACGAGGGTATGAGTGAACATGACCAAAATATATCATATGCATATAAGTTCCTTCCCCATCCCAATAAGACACAGATTTTAACATATGGCTGTGTTAATGGTAGCGCGTAAGACTTGATTGAGACATCCTATTCCTTCTCAGGCTTTTGGCTAAGAGCAAGCAAATGAGGAATGGTTAAACACACTAAATAATCTATTGAAGACTTGTATGATCTTTATGTGATAAATAATCTATTGAAGACTTGTATGATCTATGTGTAGGGAGATTGGGCACTCTTATTCTTATATCTTCAGTGTATCATTTAAATGGGTAGATTATGGCCCATGATTAAAGACCCTCCTGCCCTGGGAGAACTCTCCATGTTTTCTGTTTAAGAAAAATGCCTGCTTGTGTGAGCAGTGACTGAGATCTGAGTGTCTCACCATCTATGAATCCCCCCCCCTCGCGCGCGCGCAGCTAGGCAAGCTCCAGGTGACGGGTGGCCACAGACCCTGCCCTTGAGGAGCTGGGACTCTAGTGAGGCTATGACAGTAAGTGCCATCCCTCAACTTATAATACCAAGCTAGAAAAGACAGCCAGAAGGTGCCAAGAGACAAAATAAGATGACTCTAGACTTTCCAAAATAGAGGTAAAGAATTCAGTGTTTTCCATCCCCTGTTGATGCAGAAACTAGAATATAAAAGCTTCTTTGAAATTATGTGACTAAGAAGTCTGTGACTTTTGGCCACCGACTGGGAGATTTGTGTGTTCCTTTGAAGGGAAGGGTAAAGTCTTGGTTGTCTCATTTATGATGATTTGCCTCCCTTCAGCAGACACATCACATTTGAACCAGTGTCTGGCCAACCCGCAGAAGTTCTGTGCGTAGTACAGGGGACTTACATTGTAGAATAATACACCCCGAGGCACACGTTTAGAACTTACACTCTTCTCCATGCAAAGTGTCCTTGTCCACCTTGCCTTGTCAGGTCATTCTGAGCTGGCAACACCTTCCTCTGGATCCTAGCTTTAAATTCTTCTACGTGACTTCTCTTCCTCAGGTAGGTTTCCCAAAGAAACCATAAGTATTCCAGTAGAACGTCAACAGAATGGGGTTATTAAATCGGAGCCTACCACTCAGTCCAAGAGGTTTTCCTAAATGTAGAAGGCAAGGAAAATGCAAACACCAGCTGAGTGGTCCCACAGGTGAGGTGATAAAACCTGCCCATGGCCCAGCTAATGACCTGGGTTAGAGGCATAGCTTATATATTCCAAACTTCAAGGTTTATAAAAAGTATTGCAACTTGTTGCTGTTCTAAAAATAGATTGAATTGATCTATAATCAATCAACAGTGAAGAGTTTCTAAATAAACCAATTATGTTATCAACCTAAAACACTACGCTTCCATTAGAGAGCAGTGAAAATGTGTATGTTCAGATATGGAACTTTTCCCAAGCTATTGGCCAAAGAAAGACAAAGGGCATCACAGTGTATATACACTACAGTCACTTGTGCAAAGGACATCCTCGTGTATACACTGCTGTCACTTGTACTAAGGGTATCACATTGCCATCACTTGTACACACAAAGAAAGCATCTAAGAGGCATATACAGGGTGTGTCCTTCTGCAGACATCCAGAGATGCTGGGGCAGAATTTCCCTCTGGGAGAGATTCAGAGTTAGAATGGAGAGGGAGATTTGTTTTCTCTTAATATCCTTGGTGGTATTTGAAATTTCTTTAAAGACACATAATGTATATTAACTTTCATGAACATTTTAATTGTTAGAAAATGCGAACATTTAAAAGCCAGTAATATATATTTAAGATAAATACCATCAATTAAAATCAAGCACACATAAAAAAAGAAATCATTCTAAAATTATTCTTTCATTTTCCCCACATCCTTTTGTGATGGAAACATCCCTGCTGAATTCAAAATTTACGTTTATAATACATCTGAGTTTCCCTAACTGAAGAACAAGAGCTTAGAAAATTTAAATGAATTCCACAGGATCACCAAGCAGTTAACTCCCCAGCCTTGCAGACAGGCCAGCACCAGGAATGCAGCTGCCTTCATGGAAGAGGAGAGAGCAAAACTAAACCTATCCCAGGACCTCCAGTAACAAACAGTGCCTCCTGCAATATGGGCATGCCTAGAATATTCCACACTGAAATGCTTCACCTCAGCCAGAGTAATTAGAACTATAATTCAGATCTGGGACCTTTTTTTTTTCCTCCAAGGTTCTACAGCTTATGAAGTCAGCAGAATGGGGTTATTAAATCATAGCCTACCACCAAGTCGAAGAGGTTTTTCTAAATGTGGAAGGCAAGGAAAATGTGAGTACCAGCCGAGTAGTCCTGTGGGTGAGGCGATGAACCCATCCACGGCCCAGCTAATGACCTGGTTTAGAGGCACAGCTCATATATTCCAAATAACAGGGGGGAAAGAATTCCAAATAGCTTAACATCATTAAACCCAAAATGCTACTGGATCCTTCCTCAGCGGCATCATAAAACACCTTCTCCAAATGGAGGAAAGAAACGTGCCTGCTATATATCAGCCAAAGTTTACGCCACCCCAGATGCAAACTTCACACTAACTTGTTCACTCTGGGGAAGGTTCATGGGTTGGCTTTGCTGCGGGGGTTGCCTTGTGTATGTGTGTGTTTTTAAAGCAATAATAGTCTTTGTCGGATGGCTGCCATGTCAGCATTTATCTTGAAAGTCATGGATATGAGTTCTGACTGGAGTCACCTCTCTGACAAGTGTTATTGTGACCATGTTTTATACCCCTGTTCAGGATGGTTTCTAATGGGAATGCTCTGTCTACCTCGCTGCTCCGCACTAAATTATGGATGGCACAGTGACAGGGCAAACCGCAGGTGCGTGCAGAGCGGTGCTCCTCTGTGATGTCAGCACTGGCGTCCTCCTGCGCCGGGGCTCAGAGCGGGAAGCGGAGATAGGCAAAACATTTGTGCTTAAAAACAATGTCCTGTCAGTTATTAAACAAGTGATATTTCATTTAATAAGCTCAGGGGATTATTTTAAATGAAAAGGCAGAGGAGACGATTTTTATTAACACGTTCCTGCCCTAGAGGACGGCGGCAATAATTCTTTACCTGCCAAAATTAAAAAGTTATAATTCAGCCTGTCTACAGGAAGGAGTTCTGGGTGGTTGGATTTTATTAGTTCTTTGATTTTTTTCTT
>LOEQ01005450.1:50688-71215 GCA_001685075.1 Bramus lutescens | reverse complement strand
ATGGAGGTGAAGCCCGAAAGGCTCTCCCATAGCCATGAGAGTGTCTACACTACTTAATAAATCAGCCTTCTCTGGCTTGTGTTTGCGTTGGGATGGATAAAGGCAGTGTTCTGCACAGTGCCCTTGTTGAGTCCAGCTCACCAACCCCCTGGCACATGTGGATTTCACTGCCATTCATTCCACTGCTTATTGAAAAAAGATGTGGACAGCTTAGCAACTGTACCAATATATCTCTTTTTGTTGCTAAATCACCAATTACATTCAAAGCACTAATGCAGATGGAGGACAATAAATGAACGTGGGCACATGGATGGATCACACAGATCGTGGGACCGGCTCACACCTGAGCAAAGACTACACGGGTGTCTGTGAAACCAAGACTGGATTGGCGGATCTGGCTGGAGGCTCCTCTGTCCCTCTATCATCAGGAGAGGAAGCAGAGCCCCTGAACCACCTTTATGAACATGGCAATGCACAACCATAACGGCATCGCGGCTGATTCTCTAAGCTCAGAAAGAGCCCTGGGAGGCTACGGGTGCCTTTGATGTCTTCCTTCTCTAAATGAGAGAACTGCGGAAGGAGAAATTGATACTTTGTACCTGATCATTGATCTCATGGCTTGAACCTGAACTTCCAGACCTTCCTTGTGAAAGCTCCCCTTGTCTGCTTTCCCAAATCAAATGAACACACTATGGGCAAGCTGCATATGGGCTTGTTCTTAGGGTTAGTGCAAGTTCTCAAAGCGGCGGGAGTAAGTACTCCTTGGACAGAGTCCTTCATTAAATGTCACATCATTTGTTTTTATTTCTCCTGGGGACCAGGGCCACACTGCAAGAATTCCAGTGCAGGTGGTGTTTAGAGGCCACCCAACCCTTAGCCACTTGCTGATTTTTACAAGGAGAGAGCTGTGGACAGCTCCTTAAAGGCTCACTCCTCCACCCCCTTGCTGGCCCATTCCCTTATCCACTTCACCAACTCTGAGCACCTAGAGGGTTCCAGCTGAGTCATTCCCTACCCCCCTACTGGGGTGTTCAGTTCCTGTGCTTAACCCAAAGTCTGTCTAGAAAGACCTCCACTGAGCGCTTTAGAGGGTGTGAAGATAGAGAAGTGAAACTTGCCCCCAGAGGATCATTCGACCTCATAAGAGAAGCACATATGTGAATGGATACAGGAAAAAGACTGCATTTAAGTGGTGGAGAAGGAAGGAAATAGCAGACAGACCCATTAGCTGTCTAGAGGAGACTCCGGACGAACACAGAAGTTTCTGGAAAAGTGCTTGAAAGGCATAGAGCCCATCCTCCCATACTGGTTTCATAGTCATTCCAATTCTCCTCAGATGTGCACAACAGTGTTGGTCATCTCACTGCTGCTGCCACCCAGTCTCAAACTTATCCTCGTTCCTTGGACAGAGTTATCTTGGCTGTATGAGGAGGGAATTCAGCCAAAAGTACAATTGGTGGGAGAGCGCTTTTCTGTCGCGTTTGGAACACACTCCTGTCATTTGCACTCATTTTCAGAGCCGGGGATGGATCTGTCCAGTTGGAAAGAGCTCAAAACCAATTTCGGTGCAGATGCAAATAATCCTAACAAATTATTCTATAAATACACCACAAATAGCAATACTTTGTGAGGTTAATGGCTCTTACTTATCAAATAAGGAAGCTGAAAAACACAAGTTGGATTATGTGAGAAGAGCAGATTGATTCTGAAGCCGGAGGAGGGCTTCATCTCCCTGGCCAGCACATCCATCCTACACAGAACCGCAGAAGAAACTAATTGTCAGTGGGTTAGCTTGGGATCTATAGGAAATTCTACATTTTTAGAAGCAACTGACCCTAGATTGTGTGTGTGCACGTGCGCACACATAAACATTACATATGGTTTTTGTGTGTATGTCTGTGTGTGTTTGAACATGTATGTGTTTGTATACGCATGTGTGTGCTTGTGTATGTGTTTTTGCGTGTGTGTCTTTCTGTGTAAGGAGATAGAAATACAATGCTAACCGTCATTCACAGCACAAGAGGAGATTTGGTTCTTTCTGTTCGGGGTCCATTCCTGTTGTAACCGCTCTTGCAAATCAGGACCGAGGGAGCCAGAGTGGGGCTTGAAGCACCTCACCTTTTTCAAATTTTGGCTATAGGTTGCTGATTCTAGGCACAAAATATCAACACTGCAAATTCTTACACACCATACAGTGTATGATCTTATTTTGTATCTCTTTCTGGCTGAATTAGGATTTTCAGTTTAATACAATAGAAAATGAAATATGAACTCCAACTTGAGTCTACTTATTTTCTTTGAAAATTGCATTAGGTATAGAAGGGAAGGAAATGGGATTTGGGTAGAATTGCTGTAATATTTAACATCAAAAACTTCAAAAGTTACAGTCAAGAGTCAAGTTTCAATCAACAGTATCGTCACATTTAAAAAAAAATCACATGGTCTTAATTATTCCAGGATAAGAGTCTCCCTTTCTAGGCTAAGGAAGTGTGATGGCTAAAATCCTCAGGTAGCACAAGTAACTGATGGACGCACATAATAGTAAAGTTTAACAGCAACAATAACTGCAGAATAGTGAGATGTGCCCAGCACTGTGCCCACTGCCCAGCAGTTCATTGACTCTAAACACATCCTTTGAGATAGGAGCCACGGTTAACCCCACTTACACGTGAGTAAGAAACCGCAGAAATGCTCATTTATCTCAACATCACACAGCAGTAACAGGGCCAAGGTCTGAATCCGGCAACCAGAACCCTGTGCCAGCCTCTACCGCTCCACACAAGCTCGGGGACCTCCCTTGGAATCCTGTCTCAGAGCTGGCAACACTGGACAAGCTATTTACTGGTGGGGTCTCAATTGCTTTGTCGACACAATTGAGGTGCTAATACCCACTTCAAAGGATTATGTGAGGATGAAAGAAAACCCTGGGGAAAGCACAAAGTGGAATCCCATTTTATGATCTGGGAAATTATCAGCAAAAAACGAGGACGGCCTGTGACAGCAAACTCAAGTGACATAGTAGGCGTCTAATGGGTCCTAAGCATGTGCAGGCATAGAACACATAATGTGTACATATATAATTTTTGTCTCCCCAGATAATGCCAATGATTGACTTGAGTGGTCTTATAACTCTTAGTGGAATTTTAGTTAAACGCAATTATAGGGGCTTGGGCTTAGCTCAGTGATAGAATACTTGCTTAACATGTATAAGGACCTGGGTTTGATCCCTAAGAATCAGACAGATACACACACACACACACACACACACACACACACACACGAGTGACACACACATTATAATTAATTGTTAGGCATGAACTTAAAAACTTACAATGGAATGAAACTGGCGCACAGCCTAGCTGTGGTTGTAGTTGAAGACATAGTTTTCCTTCCTCCCCTCCCTACATTGACAATGGATTGGATAAAAGAAATTTTCAAATATAAAAATGAGAAGTAGTTCATGCATAAAGCATGATGCCCTGAAGCGTATTAGATCTGTTTATCTTTGTTTAAAATGAATGCTACCTGGTACAGTTTACATAACATGGCAGGGATCGGCTTGATAAGTGTTTGCATCACCTGGGGAACACACCGGCTCATTTCCTCAACACCTTTCCACATGACTAGCTTGCCAGCAAGTATAATAGCAAACAAAGTTTTAATAGGTCAAGAGCAGAGTAACTGCACGCATTAACGGGGGCGAGCGGGCTTGATGTTCACGGAGGCTAATCATTGACACTTTGGGCATGCAGCTTTCAATGCTGCTTACTGGGGGAAGTCTAGAAAGGAAAGGCTTCCACAAGAGCCTGACATCACTTCTAAGCTGTGTGTAGCAAGAGAAGAAAACGGTGCCATAGCAAATCCACACTTGAAGACGTGGGCGCCCTTGAAAGCGGGTAGCTCATAAGCCTTCCCTCCCATCACCCGCCAGCTCCGGCAACTCACAATTAACCTGCTATTAAGCTTAAGGATTCATTGGCTCTTTCTGCTTAAAGGCTGTCTATGCTGGCTGAGGCCCTCATTACTAGCTTGTTGTCTAAGTGAAACCATTGCATAGTGACTGTGGCTGGTATGGTACATCTGTTTTGCTGGGAGCTGCGACCACACACACACACACACACACACACAGACACACGATCTATTTTAGAACCTTTTATACAAACCAGGAAGGGAGAGAGGAATCTTCGGAGCATCTTCCTGCNACCACACACACACACACACACACACACACACACACACACAGACACACGATCTATTTTAAAACCTTTTATACAAACCAGGAAGGGAGAGAGGAATCTTCGGAGCATCTTCCTGCCTGCCTCTCTCTTGTGTTATTGTTTATGCCATTAGTAACACCTACCTACTCCATAGCCTCCCTTTCTTCTCCCAGCAGCACACGCGGTAATAAGTTTGAGGAAAGTTTCAAGTGTGCTGAAACAAACAGCTTGGCTGCTAACCCTGGCTTTGGAAACCCATAAGTGGCAGAGGAGGAAGCTCAATGTTGTATCTATCCTTCACACATTACCAGGAGGGAGAGGAAATCCACAGCTGGATTTGAGCAGACGCTGGGACAGACTTCCCCTTGTTGAAAATCTGTGTCTTTTGTGGGCATGCTGTCATTGGAACCTCTTTAATAAGATGGGGTGGAGAGAGGCTGTGTGGAAGAGGAATTGGAGGCTGTGGGAGTGCTCCTTAGCTGCTACCCACTGTAGCAGATGGGAAACTCTGTCAATATGTATCCAGGCTCCTGTGGGACACAGATCAGTAACTGAATCACAGGTAAATAGATTAGATATGGCAGTGGCGGGAAATGCGCACTGGAGAACAAATCCACGGGACCGTATTTACAGGGCTTGCCTTCTATTTTCATAAGGAAACTAAGTCCAAATAATCTGACAAGGGCGGAAATCAGATCATCCGTCAAGTTCCTCTACCTTTCATTTATCACCCAGTTTAATACCGTAATGAAAAACAGCAGATGAAAAATGGACTGAATGACCAATGAAAAATGCATTCTCCGAGGATACAGTGATGTGTTATTAGCCTAAATCCTCCGCCCCAGTCCACGCATCCCTGCTAGGGGAGGCCCTGTGGCCACACAATCCTTTTCATTCAAGTATAACAAATCCCGGAATGACATTAACCCTGCTGTTGGGAGAGCCCTCCCGACACAAAAGCCCCCCTCCCCTGCCTTTCCCACATTTCTTAACTCTCCTTTATATCACAGTGCAAGCCACAGGGTTTGTTATGTGGAGGCAGAGGCCTGGCAATGAGGCCCAGAGCCCGAGAGTCATGGGTGAAATGCGGGGCAAAGGGGTTGGGGGGCCTCCTCCTTGACTGGGTGTTCATAATGACCTGCAAGGTCCAGTGAATCCCATTCCCACACTCTCAGTAGTGGGAACCCAGAATCATTCATTTGTTCAGCAAAGTCAGGATCTGGACTCATGAGGAACACCATGAATCTCACTGGTCCCCACAGTCCAAGATGTAAATATCCCCTAAAGTGGACAGGGGTGCCTCTATCAGTAAAAAAATAATAATAAAATAAAAATAAACAGGAACTCAGTGGGTGGTTTTACATACAAAAATCTAAATAACATTGGTGAATATTCAGAGTGCCTCCCACGGACCAAACATTTTCAAAGGACTGTATTAACTTGTTCAATCCCCTAGCATTTTAAAGAGTGGATGCTGCTGTTCATACCATTTCCATGATGGACCAATGGGTTATAGGAGCCAAGACTTGAACCCAGAGTTCCACACTCAACAGCTGGTGAAGCTAATAATCGAGGGTAAGCTGCTGCCCTTGAAGAGCCCTCCCAGCCGCTACCTCTTATGTCTCCAAAACCTAAGACAGAATAAGACCTTGCTTGGCACAGAAAGAATATGATGTCACCCTCTTATTTATTGTTTGGAAAAGGGGGGAAAAAGCTGTATTTAAGAAAATAGTTTTAGGAACAGCAGTAAGATAGCTGCAATTAAATAATCTCACCAACTAAAATAAAATGTGATTTATCCTCAATCCTCCTGTCCAGACAGTTGTGCTTAAGGAAGAGATAACATTTATTTCACACAACGGTGCCATCTAGCAGATTGTGGGTACTCAAATCTTTCTCCTGCTACTAAGCCAAGATGATTAATAAGGCAGAATATATTTATTTCTAAGGAGCAGAGGCGTTGATTTTGATTTAGACAGTATGTGCTGTTGAGCCGCAAAACAAAATTGACCTCCACATAATTAGGTTGGACACCGGTGGAGTGAAGACTCGAACACAAATGGTTCTATTTTGACAAGCAGAATTCAAGAGTAGCTGCTTGCTTGCTTTCTCTCTTTCTTCTTTTTTCTCCCCTTTAAAGGGGAGTGATGATTATTAATATTTGTTGAGTGCCAACAGAGTACTCAGCGCTTTGCAAGGCCCAGGAACTGGCTGTTGGAAACTGCCTGAAGGGAAACATCAGCAAATTAAAATCCACAGAATCAGCGTGAAGGCGGCTGAGGAATACCTGATGAGAGGATGAGGGTCCTGGCCTAGCCCAGAACAGTGAAAAGGGGAGCAAGAAGCAAGGAAATAAAAAGCTTCATGGTTCAAAGAACAGGGTCTGGGTCCCAGGTCGTGGTGAAGTAGGCTTTGCGGGGGCATCCCCATGCAGGAGCGAGTAATAGAGGTGGCGAGATGGAGGGCAGGAGAGGAAGATCCAGTCAAAAACAAAGACGGCAAGGCCCACACCAGTCCTTCCTCCGTCCTTCAGGAGAAGAAGGCCTGGAGGAACACTAGCAGGATCAGGAGTCAGAGGTCAGGAGCCCTGCAGGGGATCCCTGCAGCACCTGGTCATTTTGCCTGTGTGTGATACTTGGAGAATCATGGGTCAATATCTAAGTCAGGGTGGTTAGAAATCACACAGGGTAGAGGCTGTGGCCTGAAGGCGGAGTCCTCGAAGAAAGCCACAGGAGAAATGACATCTCATCCTCAACACGGGCAGGTGGCCCTTGTGGGGCAGGTCCTAGGGTAGGAAAACACAGCAGCAGCTGACCCCGAGTGGCCAAAAATAACCTGTAGTCCCAGCATCCGCAGGAAACACCCAGCCTTGCAACAGAGCCCAGGGCTGCCCTCTCCCTGAGAGAGGTGACACTCTGGAAAGAACTCTATAGCCGTGTGGCTGGATCACAGAAAACAGGAAGGACTTGGGAGCTCTCGAGTCCTTTGAACAGAGGCCCCAAAATCATGGACAAAAAAGAAGAGCTAGTAGGTGTGGTACATTTTGACTTTCAAAGGACTTTTAAGTAGGAGAGAGAGAAAAAAATAATAATCCTTGCAAGAGGCTATTATGCAAAATTGGTAACCATAGGGCAAGTGTTAAAATTCTGTTACATCTTAAAAAGTAGCTAAGAGATGGGAAGAAATGAGGAGGAATAAAAGGCCATTTCTTTCTGTAGAAAGAGGTTAATTGTGGGGAGCCCAGGGGAGAACACAGATCCCAGCTTTTTTCAGAGTCTTAATAACGACCTGGAAGAGGAAGATGAAAAGCAAGATGGTGAAGCTTGTTGATGAAAAGGAATTATTTAAGGCTATTTGAGTCACAGAAGGGTCTGCAAGCATCTAGAAAACAGACACCTGGTAAGGAAGAAAAAAATAAAATAAGGCAAATTAAAAATAACCCAGCAAGTTAAGATTCTGCCAGACGTAGAGGACAACCTATCCAAAAAGAAATGTCACTGCAGACTTATGTTGCCTGGGGACAGTCCTTTTGGTGGGGTTAGCTGATACTAGGGATCCATCATTGTGGAGACAAAGTTACATGACGTCTGCCACTATGAGACAGGAGCACCATGGTGTCCCATTTGCTCTTGTGACGACATAAGGATAATGAAGTTGGCCTCATTTGTAGACCTGCTAAGAGCTCAGATGCATTACTGATGGAATTGGATTGAAACTTCCAAGTGAGAGAGTGTGGCCCTCTGCATTGGTGGACTGAATTGGCGGACACCTCTCCAGAGTGCTCACATCTCTATCCGGTTCTTCCGTCTCCCTTTGACATCTGACTGGAGGTCTTTGCTCGTCACAAAAAAGAGCTGCTTTGTTTCTACAGAGGCGTCAAAGCAACCCCCAAGTGTGCAAGTCAGCCATTGTCCCCTTGAGAAGGGTGGGTGCTCATGAATAGAAAGTTAATCAGCTCCCCAGAAGATACATCCTAGCTTTCTCCAATGTAAAGGAAACACTGTCCCACCCCAAAGCCTGATGAATAATATCACAGGATGCCAGGAGAGGCAGAAGTGAATTCATCCTCTGCTCCTTCCCACCCCCACTTCGCCATCCCTGGTCCTCTGGAGAACATAATCCACCCTCTGAATACATAACGCAGGAGGACAAGGGTGTAGGTTGACGGGGTGGCAGGATTGAATGATGCAAGCAACCAATAACAAGGATGAGGTGAGACAGTGGTGGCCATGAGTAACTTGGGCTATCGTTTCTTTCTAGTCTAGGAAGTACTTCATGTGCATGTTTTCTTTCTCACAATGCTGCTCTAGTGGGAGCCACTGATGCATCCGTAACCAGACAAATTCATTCCACAGACAGTTCTCCAAACAGGAAGAATGAGTTGTAGCCAGCAGAGGTATACAAGTCAAAACTATATTGAGGTTCCATTTTTCCCCATTAGGAACGGCTCTTATCGAAACAAAAACCAACAAAACAAAGCAAAAACCCACAAGTAACCAGGGCTTGTGAGCTGGCTCTGCACCTGAGAGCTGCTACTGCCCTTCCAGAGGACACAAGATTGTTTCCCAGTACCCGTGTCAGGTGGCACACAACTACATGTAGCTCCAGCTCTGGGGGATCAGATGCCCTCTTCTGATCGCCACAGACACCTGCGAGCACACACACACACACACACTGAAAATAAATCTTAAGAAAGAAAGAAAGCGACACATGCTGGCGATGCTGGTAAGGGTGGGAGGAGGAAAAGAGGGGCCTTATATGCCCCTGGTGGGGATATAAATCACTTCAACCATGGTTAAAGTTCTTAGAAACTAAAACTAGAATATCATACCACGAACCATCATTTTATAGAGATGAAAACTGAGACCCTAACAGGCTCCCCACTAGCCCGTGAGCAGCAGGGTTGGAGCTCCAACTCAACATTCTGACTACAAACAATGTTCTTCTTCTGCATAACAAAATAAAAGCATGAAGAAAACCACCCTGCCCTTGCATGCATGCGGGACAGTGTAACCAATTTGGCCTACAATTTCTGCAGATCTGAGTTTGCCCTCTCTCTCCCGTGCCCCACTTATAAATATCACCCCAGGCTGGAGCATTTAGGACAACTAGAACTGCAGGCTGTGCCACTCACACACGTGTTAGCAAGAGCAACCCACTAGAGAGATGTGTTTACACATTCCACATTACCTTTAGGAAGTCGGTAGAGATTTTGATTTCTGTTTGCACTCATCATATGTTAGTGATTTTCATATTAGCAAATTTAATCTCTGCTAATGAGATAGGAAGATATGAACACAATGAGATTTGATTTAACAACTTTCAGACTTGGGGTGGCAAAGGCAGAATTTGCAAGTGAGCGCCAATTCCAATCTCTAATTGAAAAATAAATCTGAATACAGAGATGTCTGTAGCTCCCATATTTCAGATCTAGAATCTAGCCGAGGTGGAAGGCAGGTGGTTTGTGGCTAAGAAATCTGAGAATGAGCACACGCAACCTGAGGAAGCATTGTTTGGTTTAAGATCGTAACTTGTCCTGAGTTAAGGGACCTCACAGCTTCCCATTTCTGAAATTTCCAGAACCTCAAGAAGGCATGGGGTGTTGAAATAATGACAGTAACTGTCAAATCTCCATTATGCAGCCAAGGTGGCATTCTCCCTCTCTAGTGCCCTGCCCCTAACCTCTCTCTACCATGTAGGAAGCCAACAAGGAGATACACTGAAGCCACATACCCCGTGGAAAGCAAATGAGGCTATTCCATAAGCAGAACTGGCCCTAGATACACACTCCTCCTCGTTGAGTTTCTGTGGGAAACTCAGGATGAGGCTAATTCCTGCGCTACTCTTTATTTACTCCTGGGTTCTATAACACACACACACAAGACCAGAGAGGCAACAGCTCAGCAGTTAAGAGCACTGCCTGCTCTTCCAGGGAATCAGAGTTTGATTCCAAGCACCCATATGATGGCTCACAACTGTATTAAGAATCACAAAGTGTGTGTGCTATATTATATACTTTCTGATTCTTATACCTGCACATTAAACATTTACCAAGATTAATGCGATTTTCCTAAGACTGTTTTAATTGACAAAATGTCAGCTGATGGGAGAAGCTGTTTGAGACATTGGGTGTCTATAGCAACACCACCCTCCTGAGAGCTGGCTAGAGGCAGCTAGCCGGCTAGAGCTAGAGGCAGGCAATGTATTGGTCCCAGAGGTCCCAGGCCCCAGGATCCCATTGGCTGGAGTTGGGAACCTTTTAAGAAGTGACCAGACAAATGCTCTGGAGACACTAACGTGGAGGAGCTCCCCATCTGATGGCAATCGGGCCAAATAAAAGTGTGCAGAACACCCTTTCCTATATGCCCTTCTGTGGGCTCAGCCCACGACTACAACTTCAAAGAATCTTTTGATAGGAAAAAAATGTTTTAATTCTCCCATTTTATGACAGTGCTTCAAGACACTTAGAGTTGATTGACTGTATGGCAGGACCTGAAAACTGTCTCAGAGGAGAGGAAACCCTGGTTTCCTCCTGCCACCTGCCCTCCACACTTATTCCCAGCTGGCAATGTGGACAGGCAAGCGATGGGTTAAGGGGAAGGATGGTGAGAACACAACAAATGCCATCGCAAGTCCCCACCAGGGTCCCTCACACGGGGCCTGTGACCGGAGGAAGGAATGTTCCCATGGTCAGGTGCCTGCTCACCCCAAAGTCGCAATAAAGAATGCAGACCTCCCAGCTCTGGACAGCAGCTTAAGAGAGCTGAAGGGCCAGGAGGAGGAAGTCTGGCTTCCACCCCTTTGGGCAGAGACTCAGCTAAAGAAAATGCCAGGACACTGCGCTGACCCACTTCGAGCCCTTCCTCTCCATTTATTCCCGAGCAGAAGAGATACAAAAGCATCACTATGGTGTGGGGGAAAGTTGGAGAAGCATTCTGGAAATTGACATGCAAATAAGTGCTCCAAGTGCTCCGCTTTGTTCTGAAAATTCCCATCATCGGGAGAGGTAGAAACACCAATCAGAAAAGGGGCCGAGCTGGGCAGGACCTGGTAGGTTAGTAGCCAGGGTGTCCTCCTTTGAGAGACTGTTTCTATACCCCATCCCAGCCTGAGCTGGCACACGTAGAACTAAAGGAAACATGCAGGACAGACAAGAGGCCTGAATGGAGCTCGTCTGGGTCTGGGGACTGTCCCCATGCATCCGAGTGGCCTAGTCTCTGAGTCGTCCTTGCTGCCCACCAAAGAAATAAGAAGTCGAGCCAGGGCTCATAAAGAAAAGCCAGATACTTCACAAGGACAAAAGCAACTGTCTCTGTGGAGCTGACTCTTGCATTCTGAGCAGGTTTCCAAGCCTCCTAGACAAAGGCTAGAGACATGGTCGTATCCACGCACTACTTTTCCATCATCGACGCATACGGACTCCATGCCAGACTCCCACCTGCAGGTTCTCCAATCCCACAGCACACTGTCCTCTGTGCTAAGTGGAGACAACATCATTAAAGGCTGGGAGGGAGGTCACTGTTTAATGGCCTGCGGTGGGCTGCAGGGTGTCTCTTTGGTGGATCTATGTCATATAGAAGACCGTGAAGAAAAGCAGGTGTGCCCCCCCCACACACTATAGGCAGTGGGCAGCGGAACACCCTGACAAGTGGGATTTGTTAGTGAGAAGCTCTGAAAGCTGAGCTTCTGGTTATAGGAAACAGTGCGTTCATTCTGGTTATATTACCATTTTGCTTTTCTGTATACTGGGGCCGCGAGGCCATTGCCAACCCTGCCCCTTCCTCCCCTGGTGTGTCTGTGGTCGGGAAAAATGAGCTGCAGAATCCAAACATGAGTCTAGCTCGTGTTTTATCAACTGTCTGCCAAGGAAGCTTAATCAAAGTGTAATTGACTCCTAGAGAATGGACACCCCCAAAACTAGCCATTCGTTCTGTAGTCGTGAAAGTCTGGTACTGTCCACCCTGCTGTTTCCTGGTGCCCATGAATCTCATGATTTGCTTGGCCTACCCTTGGGCTCTGAGCATCAGCCACAGCCATATCCAGATACAATGAGAGGATCTTGGCTTTTTATCCTTTTAGGTCTCTTGAGTGTAAGCAAACCTCACGATCAAGCTATGTCACTACCCATGTGGTCACCCTGAGAGGCACTCGACCCTGTCCCTTCTCTCATATCCCACTCTGAGTCTTTTGGCATGTGTTTCTTATCAGCTGTTCCTTCAAAATATATCCCGAGTCTGGGCACCTCTTATGCTGGGTCATGACAGCTTCTCCTTGGTTGTGTTCTCAGTAAAGTCTTATACTGTCCAGGATTGCATGTGATCTCCCGCCTATCAGCCTGGCCTCCCACTCCTGCCTTCATCTCTGTTACTCTCCCATATACTGCTTGCTGCAGACAGGCTGACATCCTGGTTAGCCCTTCAACACATGGTACCCCTGCCTCTGGATGTCTCAACAGCCTGCTCTTCCTCCATCCTGGAACCTACTCCGCCAGATGTCAGGTATTCACAGTGGCCTTGTGTGCTTCACATCTGTAAACAGACGTCACCCTCCCTAGCCTTTAAAGCCACATAGGAGTTTCATACCCATTTCAAGCACATCTGTATAGTGTGATTATCTCTACCGGCCTCATGTGTGTGTGTGTGTGTGTGTGTGTGTGTGTGTGTGTGTGTTTATCCTCCTAATAGAATACATAGAATACAGACTCTGTTATGGAAGATTTCGTTCTCCTCCACTCCTGCCTTCTCATTACAACTTTAAACCTATGACAGTGACTGTCACCAATAGAAACTCACACAAGACTTGCTGAATTTATTTTCACAAATTGTAAAACCAGCTGTGTGCCTAGTCTAGCTGGGCTTTGGCCAAGCATGCTTTATCCCCACACTAGGATGGCTTTGACCATTTTAGGAGCAATCCTTGCTTCCCTGAACAACAGAACTGGAAGAGGAAGCTTGGTAGGGAGATAAATATTGGTGTTGGGCGTGGCAGGGGGTGGGGGGCTAGAGAGAAGTTTGTGTTTTGTTTAGAAAAAAATGAAGGAATAAAGAGTTTGAGGGACAGTCAACAGTGCCAATGACATATCTATTTCTGTTTTTAAGAACAACAGAGGTAATTGTAAACTTATCCTGAGTCGTGATCAATAATTTCGTTGATTCCATTTCTCCTGCCCAACAGCACCACTGATTTTGGGGACAAGGCTAACATGTATGCCTTTGTAAGAGTCTGTGGCTGGCGGCACCTGTTTTCTAAGGCTTTACAGGAGGCCGAGATGTCTTAAGATGAGCTAGCCCCAGCTCAGTGAAATCATGTGGAGTCTCTGGAACATGGCACAGCATGCTTCTGAAGGACAAAGTGATGCCAAGAAAGCCCAGGGTCGCCATTGTCCATAGACAGGAGCTGGCTGCTCTTGAGCCGATTCTAAAAGTCACTCCTTGGTGCCTGGGAACAGCGGCCATCCTTTCTCCTGTCCCTTCATATTGGGAAGTTTTGATTTAAGATAATGTCTGAACAGAACAGCTTTGTGCGGTGGTGTCATTTGACCCAGATTGTATGTTTTTATGGCCTGAGCCAATTAGTTAAAGTGACTTTGACTATAATAGGGACCTGTGACATTCCTCAATATTATTGCATTAGTCACTCTGGAACAGTTTCCGGCTTGCGTTTGTCGCCTGGCTCTGTGCCTTCCTTATGCTGATCGTTATATGACTTGTGGCTGTCCTATGAAACAGTAACCCTTGAGTCCTTGAGAGTAAAGCCTCTGATTTTATTTCAGTGAGCCCTTGCCCGATGAGTTCATGTGCCAGATGAATGTGTGAATCACCTTTATTGTTCCGACTAATGACAAAATTTTGATTGTATCTTTCAAATCTGTATTAGGCAAAAGAAGGGTGGGGTTGGCAGCTCCTACTCTGACCCTGGGGAATGAGCTAACCGTGGATAAGTCACTTCCCTCCCTGTAACATAAATAAAAACCCAGAGATAGATATTGGGGTTCAACCAAAAAAGCAAAGCAGCCAAGCCACTAGAGAAATCTTACCTCTACCAAGGCTGGGTGACCACAAACTAAGCAGACTAGGCCTCTCTCTCCTCTCATTTTATATTCCCTTTAGTGATGGGATTAAAGCCGGACAGCTCCCTAGCACTGGGATTAAAGGTGTGAGGCACCACCACCTGGATTTGTTTCTGCACTGATCTTGTGTAGCCCAGGGTGGCCCTGAACTCAAATCCATCTGCCTCTGTCTCCCAAATACGGGGATTAAGAGTATGTGTCACCATTACCTGACCTCTAGTGGCTTAGCTTTGCTTTTTGTCTTCATGCAAGATTTATTCATCAAAATACAAAGACTACTACACCCCCCCATGAACTCCTTTTTCTTCTTCTACCTCTATGGGATTCCTTTAACTCACCAAGCTTTGTAAGTCTGCTGCAGTGGCTGTGTGGGGATCATGACAGGGACAGGCACTTGTCCTGGGCAGTCAGCCCATCCTCTGTCCTAAAACTGACCTGTGCTGGGCTGGATCTCATTAAACGAATGTAGTCATCTGCCTAAACAACAGAACTGCCGAAGCACTGGCTATGTGCAGCTTGAAGGCAGGGCAATGTCTCGTGGATCTCTGGAACCCACCACTGGCCAGATCCTGGCTGAGAAGACAGTAGCTACGTAATCCGTGTCTGAACCCTAGTGTGTAGCAGGGTATAAGGACCTCGTTTGTATTTGTTTAGTTAAAGAATGATTGACTAGCAACCCTCCAGTCTCCTCTACTTCCCCATTGTCTTGATGGAAGCCATAGCTGTTCTTTTCTGGGGCTTTCTCTTTGATCTTTGATATTTTTGCGTTTGATCTCCTGCACACTGATCTGATACCTTGCCACGTCTCATTCATCCAGGATCCAGTCCTTGTTGGGGTAAAATACATCTGACTTAGGGGCTAGCATTTTGGCTAATTCAAGCTACAGGCCAGCAGCATCAAATATATGTGTGATGTGGTCCAGCTGTGGCCACCATGCCTCAGAACCTTTCATCATCTTACTGAAACGCAAGTACCCAATGAACAGCTTCCTGCTTTCCTCCCCACCTAGTCTCCCATAGGAACTTGCAGTCAAGATCCCTCCTGTGTTTGGAGATTTTCCACTGCTCCTTCTGCTGAGTCCTTTTCCTTTTCTTTGCTATCCTTCCTGATAGCTGTTCTCCCCAGCAGGGCACCATTGGCTGTCACTTCGGAATAAGAATAATTCCTTTATGTTTTCTTATATCCATATGTAATTCAGATATTTTTAATTCCTTATTTTAACCAGAACCCTGTTGTATTTACACATTACTAACTATGTAAGGAAAGCAATACGAACCTTCAGCAATTTTTTACAATTGGGTTTCTGGGGAGGATGAGCTGACAACTGATAGCGCTTGGGGTGTCACATGGAAAAAGAGGGGGTGCAAATGGAGATTGGCCAGAGAAGAAAACCATAGTGAGATTTATATAGATGTAGGGACTGGCCAGTAACATACACAGTCCCTGGCCATTTTCACCTGATCATGGTAGGAGAGAGAGAGAGGTCATTAAGCAAAGAAGTCAGTTTCTTGGTACCAAAAACCAGTAAGGAATCCTAGCATCCAGCCACACCCAAGGGCAAGTGCTGGTGTTCAGTGAAGGCTTCTGTGTGAAATCTGAGCTGTTCAGAGGAAGCCACACTGTTTCAGGGAGGTTTCTGTAAACATGAGTAGACAGAGCTACTGTCATAGAATAATACATATGTCACTAAATCTAGACAGTCAACTAAAATCACTCTAAGTCTACTCTGTCTTCCTGCCAGAACCCTTGTGTGTCCCTTTCCATCTCCATGAAGCAGGCCTCGGGAATACGGCATGGCAGAGATACAGAAAGTTAAAGGTTTCTAAGTAAATTAAAATGAATAAATTAGATTCGGGTTTGAAGGCACGCTACCCAAGCAATAGCAGGGTTTTAGAGTGTGTGGCCATAGACAATGGATCCCCTTTAAAATGGAGAAAATAAAAGTGCTTATCTCAAAGGGTGTTGTGACAACTAAATTAAATGTGTATGTAAATCACCTGGCATTAATCCTAATCTCCTGCACCTCAAAGCTGGTGTTCATACAATCAAACGCTATTGAGAAAATTCGAGCCAATCACCCACTGTTTAGGTTTTAAATTATAGCAGTTGCCAATTTGGGGCATACCTGTCTTTGTGGCGATTGTATGGTTTTTTTGAGGTAAGTGTCCAAATATGTGTTGATTCCTGTGTTTTCAGTTGTCCAGACCTAGGGAAGTTTACTGTTTTTTAGCATATACAGTCAGAACCAGCAGCCAGCTTGTCAACACAACATACGATGTGGCTGTAAAAACAGCATCCCTGCTCCTTGTGTTCCTTTTCTCCCTTTCCTCAGCACCCTCAAGTTCTCGTGTGTCCTGTGATTTATTGTCCCATCGTCTGCATAATTACAATGTATTTTTCGCATCTCTCTTAACCCTTTATGTTTCTCTTCTCAGATTTCTCTGGTTTCCCTCCTTCTCCTCCTCTTTTTTATTCCATTAACTTCTCTGCTCTCTTTCTCTACATTTATATTTTATCACGTTGCATGTATTATTCCCCATTATCTGACAAAGCCAGGGAGTAAAATTCTCTTACAGTCTTTATCAAGTCCAGGTAGTTATGTATTTCTGAAATGTCTCACCCTAGAAATCTTTTCTCTAAAGTTATGATTCTGATGGTACCACCACCATGGTGTTAGTGAAGTACGTATGAACTTTATCGTATTGACTGGTTCGTACTATTAGTCAGATCTGGATGTGCTATTCAGAATTAGATTTATCAGACCTCACCCTCGTACTCTTCTGCTGAAGGAGATAGATATGGTGGACTTGAGATTACAGGTCTACACAGACTTCCAAACTCCACGAGAGCTGCCCAACCTCCATACCGTACTGCTGGTTTCTCTGTCTTGGTACTACCCAAAAGTACCACCTTTGTTTTTCCAGGATGGGACTTGTTGCTCTGGGATTCAGCTGACTACCAAGCATCACCGCCCTTTGCCAGTCCAGTCCCTCATCCACCCATTGATCTTAAAAACTGATGTCAGGATTCAACCTGCAGAGATGTTAGCTTCACGGATTCTAACCCTAAAAACTGTCACATAGTAGGTCTTACCTTGTGTCAGTCTCCATGACTTACATGAACTGGTTCAGATATCCTGCTGTAATATGTACACATTAGAGTTGTGTGTGTGTGTGTGTGTATACACGCACATATGTGTTCATGTGTTGGGGTGCATGAATGCCAAAGGCTGATGTTGAGTGTCTTCCTCTATTGCTCTTGACCATATTTCTTGAGACAGGGTCTCTCACTGAGCCTGCATCTCACCAATTTATCTAAGCTGCCTAACCTACAACCTCCAGGGATCCTCCTGTCTCCATCCAAAGATTATAGGCACGTGCCTGGCCTTACATGTAGGTGCCAAGTGTCAAGACTGAACTGAGGTCTGCATGCTTGTGTGGCAAGCACTCCACCAATTGAGCAGTCTCCCCAGCCTTGACAGTTATCTGGTTATCTGCTCTGCCACACATACCAAAACTGTCCTGCAGAAATGCATTAACCTATTGGAAAGGAAAAGAAGGAGGGCCTGGTGGAGACTGAAATAAAATGGGAATTGGACCAATAAATCTGAGTGCCAAGTCCTTCCCTCCTGTTTAACTGGTCACCAGGGTGTATAGCATTTTCCTTTCTGATGAACTGGTCTCAAACTAGTGTCAAGCTGGGGCCATTTCGGAAATCAATCTCCACATCATGATGGTTGCCATGTTCTTTGACCTCTGCTCTTTGTCTCCTCACCGTAGTGAGACACAGTTTCCCTCAGGCTTCAGGGGAAAACCCTCCCTGCAAAGTCCTCCCGCTTAATCACATCAAAAATCTGGCATAATCGCCAGGTCACTCCAGAGTTAGAGCGTGTGACAATGACAAAAATAAAGGACAGTTCATACAGAAGCCATCTCCACTAAAGGGGAAACCTCGCTGTCAAAACTAAACCCCTGCAAAGCAATCTCAGTTAACAACAATAACTGATGATGGTGATGATGATGATGAAGAAGAAAAGAGAAAGGCTCCCTTCTGAGTTCACTGAAAACTTTTTCTGTGGTTTTGAAGTTTCCCAGTTTTCTCTCAGTCTTCTCTGGAGCTTCCCAAGGGTTTAAGCCTGTAATTTTAATTAGGCCTCACCACCTTCCTGGAGCAAACCGGCTGCTCAGGTGGTATTTATTACCTGTTTGGAAGGGGACTTACGAATCTACTTCACAAATTCCAGCAGCGGGGAACTGCAATGGGCCTTCTCAAGGACAGAAGGGGTGGGCTGGAACACACACAAGAGAAAAGTTGCTCATTAAGGGAAGGCTTGTTATCCGGTAACGTATAATTAAGGTGATGGTCCCAGCTTCGGTGACAGCCAACACTCGGCTAGTTGTTTGATTGCTGCATGGGTCAGGGATCAGCTCCAGCTACAAGATGTAGGCACATTAGTGTGTTAGTGAACAGGTTAGGAGGTAAATTACAGCTGCCTTCCGCCAGCGCGTTCCTGTCGGTCTTCATTGTTTTGTTTTGACTGTACATCAGCAGGACTGTGGCTGCTGAAGACACTGTGACAGGTTAGGCATTTTATCCTCTGAGTAAACAGTAATCATGGCGTGAAGAAAGGGGGCATTGGAGAGTTTTTCTATTCTTTGAGAATTCCACTCTTCTTTTTACTTTGCTCCAAGGGCTCATTGGGGATACATATATTAAGCCCTTTACATAGTTCATAATAAATCTTTGTCTCAGGCTGATTCTGACAGTTTTTTAAAGAGTCTTTTAAGAGAGAATCCTCAATCATTTGTTAATCCATGGGGTGATCTTCAGACTTCGGGGAAAAAAAATAACAGCCTGGGCTCTTGAGTAGTGAAAAAACAATGGCGGGAAAAATAGATAAATATGGAAAATCCCAAGAATATCACCTTGCTGAGATTACATATTCTTCATGTGTCTCTTCCTCAACAAGCTAAAAGAGAAAGGAAAGTAATTGTCAGAAGAGCAAGGATTTGTATTGCTAATTTTATGTTTTTGGACTCACATGCATCTAAAACACAGACTTAAAACTGTCTAGGAAAAAATATGTTTCTTAGAATATTTTTTGATGGGAAGATCATTTCAACTTTGCTCTTTCTTTTACAACCACCTCTGTCTCCCCATGTATGTGCACGCATGCATGCATGAAAGTGTACATGTGTGTATTTGTGTATGTGTGTGTGTACAGAGATGGGGAGAGCTATTTTATCTACTCAGGAAGCAATATTCTACTTTCGGAAGATGAACTTTTGATGCCGGCTGTTGGCATCAACAATAACATTGAAGCCTCATAGGGTAAGACATAGATAGCATCCAAATAGAGACCTCCTAGGTTGGCATCACCAGTGTGTTTACATATTTTAACTTCTGCTATACATAGATAGGAATTAGTTCATCAAGAACACTGGGTGTTCCTCATTTTCAAATATGACATGAATTTAGCATGCATAATTTTAACACACAAAAGAATCACGTGCATTTGCCAGGTGAAAACGAGGCAGCACTATTATTTCTCATGTAAATAATGAGTATCACTAATCATTATAATACTTATACATTATTTGTACAGTGAACTCAAAACATTTTTACAGCCTCTCTGCGGCAGAAACATGCACTTGGCCTCAAGTGTTTTAGGTGTAAATAACAGGTCATTTTAGGAAAACTTCCTGCATTTATTTAGCGGTGCTTGTAGCTGACGTGACTCACAGGGAAACCGAAGCATGTAGGTCATTGCTTTTAGCAAAACACGCAGGCCAACACCACAGCAGGTCTATTTTCTCCATGTATATGGTCTAAACCCATATATCATCTCCAAAATTCAGTTTTGAGAAATAGAACTTTGCTAATGACATGGAAATGGAGTTTGTTAGCAAGAAAGGAAAGACTGAAATGGAGTAGTGGGTGAAGGACAGCCTACTGTTGCCAACGGGTTCGCTCTCCAGGTCAAGTAACTGAAGACCTGGGACAAGGGTAACCATACATATCCGGAGTCCTGCCGTTGAGGAAATTAACCATGAAACAATTACGAAGAATGTAGTGGGAGCATTCAGCTCCCAAGCAACAGGGAATGTGTGGCAGAAGCTTTGAATATAGTTATTTAACACCATAATATGTACAGTGTAGCTTCAGAAGCCTACTGATAAAATGCCAAAGTGTTGATGGTAAATATGTATTTAATTTTTATATATTAAAATATATATATAT
>LOEQ01005450.1:33130-43192 GCA_001685075.1 Bramus lutescens | reverse complement strand
TCTCTCTCTCTCTCTCTCTCTCTCTCTCTCTCTGTCTCTGTGTGTGTGTGTGTACATGTGTGCACATGTATGTGTATACACAGGGGTGTGTGTTACGTGCGTGTGTAGGCCAGGGTTCAACATCTAGGATCTCCCTCAATTGTTTCTCCATCTTATTTTTTTAGACAGTATCTCTCTGTGAACTGGAGTTCATGGAATCAGCTAGACTAGTTGGCCAACAGACCCCAGAGATCCTCCTGTCTCCACTCCCCCAGCCCTGGATTAGAGCCATGTTACCACAGGCCTGGGGGTCAGAACTCAGGTCCCCAGGCTCATGCAGCAAGTATCTTACTTACTGAGCCATCTTCCCTGGCCCTTATCACTAATCCCTAAACCACCCAATAGCTGTTTCCATAGCATTTCACCGTATCAGTATTATCAGCAGTGTAGGTGGTTGGAAGGATCCAGAGAGATACATATAGGTTGTATGTAAATACTCTACTATTTCCTATAAAGGTCTTGAGAATCTACAGATTTGGGTACCTGTGAGGGTTCTGGAATCAATCTTGCATGGAGATCCAGGAATGGCTATATCTACTTGCATAACATAAAGACTTACCCAAATTATGCTTTTACCCAAATTATGCTTTTTCATACAAAGAAAAATATCTCACTATTGAGAAGCAACATTTCTTAAAACTTAATTTTTCTTCCCCCCACCCCCGTCAAGGTTTGACATTATTTGGAGGGTTGTGCTGCAAACCTCTGGTTGATACTGAAATTAGGGCCCCTCCTGACACTTTTCCTTTTGCACTGTGATGACCCCACAGCAAATGCTGAAAGTATTCAGAACGCAATTTTCCTCATTTCCATCCTGAAAAACCTATGTAGATCTCAGCACCTGCCACCTCCTCTGACTTCACCACCTCCTGTCCCTAGCTAAGGAGAAGAAAGCACCACTCTACCGTCTAATGGACTCACCAGCAGATGCGTGGTGACAGTGGATGTCATTGTGACGACAGCATTTGCCAACACAAAAACCGTGATGACTTTTATCATCAGTTTTTCTGTAAAGTTTATAAAACGTATCAAAACTGACATTCCAAGAACCGCAGTGATACAGACTTATTTCAAAGTCAAGGAGATGGAGAGATTTGCTCTGTGGTTAGGAAGAACATGGTCCTCCCATAGAGGACTCAAGTTTGGCTCCTAACAACCACATTGCATGGCTCACTGCTGCCTGGAACTCCAGCTTCAGGTGATCCAATGCCTCTGAACTTCATGGACACCTGAGCTCAAAGACACACACCCATGGACACCTGAACACACATACACACACCTGAGATTCAGCAGAATGTGTAAGTGTATATTTCTATATTTTTATTTAGTATAATTTTGTTTCTATATTTTCATCATACCAGTCTTGGTTTTGCGTTTTCATCTCCTAGTGTATATGTCTGATTTAGAGTGGGCATGACTCAGATCTGACCACTCAATGCAGCATTTTCATAGATCGGCTTTGTCTTTCAGGCAGTGGCTAGAACTTCCTGGAATCCCAGATTTATCCGAGCATGAGGCAGTAGGGGCCAGTCTCTAAGAGCTGACAGGAAGGTATTCCACATCTAGAAAGCCCTCTAAAATATTTCTTAGATGGAGCCACTGCATCTGAAAACACAGGTCCTCAATGTCTTCTCTTGCCACTCCATCCATCCCTCATGCCCTTCCTCCCCTCAGGGCCACAGACTCAGAAGTCATGNTTCTACCCCCAGTACAGCCTTCCCCTCCCCAGTACGGCTTCCCTCCTCCCCAGTACGGCCTCCGTCTTCCCCAGTACAGCCTCCTTCCTACCCCACTTTGGTGTTCACTGAGACGGTCATTGAAAAGGCTTCTCTTTTGAGGTGCCTTAGCCGGTCACATTGCAGATAGAGAGACACCGCTGTCATAACTGCAATAAGCCAGTCACATTTGCCACCCCATAGGAAGGATGGCAGTGGTTGGGTGAGTTTGGAATAACTTCGTCACTTGTCCCATTGAAAGGTGCACACTGTGGCAGGTTCCTTCTGGCCCCTGTCCTCAGGACCGCAAAGGTATGGACAGTTAAAATCAAAGTCATCATCAGGAATCAAGCTCTGAAGATTGCCCCAGCTGCTTCCCATTGACTCCTCGGTCCCCTTGCTCTTGAGATAAAGTATGCTGGTTAATTTAGATTCTAAATCTCAGCTTCAGTGGGGCAGAGCCTGACCGTAGCGTTCCTTACACACCGGTTATCCCCAGTGTAATTAACATCACCCTGCATGTTTAGGCAATTACTGCTGCAACATGAGGCAGGATACCATACTCCTGCCTCAGCCAGAACATGACATGGCGTTTGGCTCCACAGCTCATGCGAAGCTGTGTTTTCGCCCAGCTGGAGGCCCCCTTCCTGCCATCTCTCCTGCACACTCTAAGTGTTTCACTGTGTAGTTCCCATTCTGAAGAGAGCAAGTGTTTTGCTGCATGCCTCAATTCCCTCCCCTTCCACAGTGAGGCTATCCGGAACCGCCCCCTGAAGTCCTGAAAACATATTTCTCTTCTCTGAGAAGTTTCTCTCCCCCCCCCTCCTCTGCTATTGCCAATACAATCTTGCTGAGCAGGGCTAAATTTTTAAAAGCTGAGCTTGGGGTGTGGATTCCAATGGCGTCACATTCGTACAAGTCTCTGAGGACCAGTGTCAATAAATGTGGATGGGCCAACGGTAGGTTGGCATACTACTTTTCCATTTCCAGCAGGATGAAAAACTGCTATAAATTAAGTCTAACCTTAAATGTATAATCTGTCCTTGGAAGAAGGGAAAAAAAGGATACAGCATCTTCAAGCTCTCGGCATCCCTTACGAGAAAAAAATTGGTTCTGAGGGTCTCTGATCTTGTGTTTTAGTGAAATAGAACTGCACGGCTGACTGACAGTTCTGATCTAAAGCATTTACGTTTAAGTTTTGATCTCTCTGCTTTTGATTAAAACTAATGAGCTCATTTAATTCAAAATGGGAATCTCTGATAAGAGAAATAAGGTTGATGTGATTGGATTAGAGGGGCAAATTAAACTCTTAGAGCAGAAGTTTGTGCTTATATAGTGTATTAAAAAGCTGTTGGCGTATTATGGCATGTTAGATGATGAGAAAAATTTCATAGTAATTCATATTTAATCAGAAGAAATGAAAGTACTAAATATAACATGGCTCTGCTTTTCCCTCGAGTGATAAAAAGCTGTACATTTAAAATGACATCAGATCCATGCTCTCTAAAATAAAAAAAAAAAGGAGAAAGCCTTGAGAGAGGCACATAAGGGGCAGTTGTCCGTCTTATCACCTCAGAGTAGAAATGCTCCAAATGTAGGAGCTGAGGCTTCCTGAGAAATGAATGTCACAAGAAAATCCCTAGATCATAAGTAGCACAGTTGCTGTTATTGGAATAACCTATATTCTTCTGTCATCTGAGCATCAATTTAATATGAAAACTAGAGATTACTTCTTCTTTGATACATACAAAAAGCATGTCACAATTTGAAGTTTTTCCAATTTCTAGTCTCTTATAATAGTTGTTTTGTTCTATATTTCTTACATCTCTTCTCTCTCTCTCTTCTCTCTCTCTCTCTCTCACTCTCACTTTCTTTTTTTGCCTCTTGAGACAGGGTCTCACTATATAGCCTTGGCTAGGCCGGACCTCAATATGTGGTCAGGTTTGCCTTGAATTCATTGAGACCTGCCTGCCTCTGCTTCCCAGGATTCAGGGCCACCACAAGGCCCGTCCTCCTATAGATCTTTAATTCATCTATTTTTTTTTCAACCTCCATTCCAGAGAAAAAGAAAAATTAGTGTTAGATTAAAGCTAGTCGAAAGAAATCCAATTTGTTGATGAACTTAATTTTTTAACTTTCAAATAAGAAAAAAATTAATATCTAAGAAGACTGAAATTAGACTATCTATTAGGATAAAATCCCCAGATTTAATTTATTTGCAGGAAAAGACTTCAACTTATAAAATTCTTCAAGACTTGTTTCAAAAGAAAATTGACCTACTTTGCCCTCTGGTGTGCTTGCATCAAGGTCTTAGGTCCACAGACAGCCAACTACCACTTGAGTTACGTAGGCAAAAACATTCTCCTCCATCTAAAAGCATGTACTAGAAAAGAGCGGCTACTTTGATTAAGGGAGGTAACGTCTTCTATTAAAAGTGGAGAAGTAATGAGAATAGATAGATACCTCAGCAGTTAAGTACAAGTATTGTTCTTGTAAAGGACCCAGGTTCACTGCCCAGCATCCACAACTGGCAACTCAAAACCAACTGCCTGTATCACCAGCCCCAGGAAATCCAGCGCCCTCTTCTGGCCTCTGTAGGCCCCTGCACTCATGCACATAACCCCATACAGACACACACAATTAAAATAAAGTAAAATAAAATAAAATAAAATCAGAGAAATAGAAAACCAGACTGTTCTTTGCCTAACAGCTGGGGCAACAAGCCACTATGATAGGAATGGGAAGTGGATATTTGGGTAGCTTTTCTTTCTCTCTGCCTTATGTCCCATGCTACCTCCATCTGGAGCCAGATGAGAAGACTGCATGCTTCCTCTTCACAGTGAACAGAACCAAGTGAGAAGGGTGTAGAGATGCTCTTCTACAAAGAGCAGGACCTCGGTACCTGTCTCCACAGCATCTCTGCCCATCCCTTGGTTCGTCCCATCAACACTTGGGCCCTTCCCCTTCAAAGCATGGCTGTCTATGCCCACCAGCCAGCCCTCCAAGGAAGCCAGAGTTACTTACTATTAGACCCCACTTAGGGAGCTGCAGCAAATTAAAAGACCTGAAAGCTCTTGCTAGAAACTGGAGAGGAGTTTCTGCCGGCACCTTAATTTTTCTTTCTTATTTTCTGCAAAGTAAACATTTTCTAAATGAGGTAAATTGATTGCTACCCTCTTAGCACCCATCAGTCATTTATTTTTAGTGAACTCGAGGGTTGCACCTGAGCAGAAGCTGTGTGGGGCTCTGTAGAGACTTCAATCCCATGCCTGTGTGTGTGTGTGTGTTTTTTTTTCTGTTCCCCAGTGGAGACAGCCAGCCCCAGTCTGCTAGCCACTGACAACACCCTCGAGCGGTCCTTTTTCATCCGAATGAAGTCTACTCTGACCAAACGTGGCGTCCACATCAAGTCGTCGGGCTATAAGGTAAGTTGGGCTTCCAGAAGGGACACAGCCAATCCAAGGTGATTTACACTGAGTTTTCCAACTGCTTCTGGTCCACATAATCAACATGTGTGACCTTGAGTCCTGCACAGCATAAGCCACTTTTCTGTCTCAACAGAGACATCTTCATACCTCCTCATCATTGTAGACATTGCTGGGCCACCAAATGCCACAAGCGCACATCTTTTCTTAAAACCACTAGTTATTAATATGCCAAGTGCTTCAGCACCTGCTAGAGATCCACACTGGTGGAAACAGTGAACCAGATTCCTCTCCATCCTGCGGGTAAGTGTTCCAGAATGGCTGCTATGAGAATCCCCCCTTGTCTCCTGGTCCCCTTAAAATATCCCCTTTCTCTGAAATGACTGTCCAAGTCAATAACATTATCACCTAGATTCATACCTGCTGGTAATAAAACAAAAAGTTGGGGGGATGAGGAGAATGGTAAAATGCTTGCTGTACAAGCATGAGAACCCTAAATTTGGAGTCCCAGTACCCACATGAAAAGCCAGACTGAGTGGCACCGAGGAGATGGAGACCAGAGGATTCCTGGCACTTGCTGGCCAGCTCCAACTAGCACAAGTAGACTTATCAAGCTCCAGGTTCAGTGAGAGACTATCTCAAAAAATAAGATGAAAAGCCATTGAAGAAGGCACTGGATAACAACTACTGGTCACCACACGTACACACATGCAGGCACACACACACACACACACACACACACACGCCCGCCCGCACGCACACATTATCAGGTTGAATCTTAAAATCCTTCCTTTTGAAATTACAATTCTTGAACACTAGTCATAGTTTAACATCCACAAAATGTTCATATTCAAAACTTCAAGATATATATATTCCTCACGAGAAGAGATCAAATCTGGAGTCATCATCTACATTATCATCATTTTAAGGTTAAGGCTATAAAAGCCTTCTAATCGCAAGAAATCCCAACATTCTAGTTACTATAGCAACATAAAATTAAGACCTAGGAAATTTATAAAATGCATTTGGAAACCTCAATCTTAGAATTTTTACGACACACTAACCAATCTCTTAAACGGCATTTACTGTACATAGGAAGGCAGACACAAACAAAATATAACTTCAGTGTGCCAGCACGACACGCTCCAGGCTGAGAGCATGGGGCTTCAGCTAGCTCCGTTCTTTAGGGTGACAACAGCATTGTTGGTGGTGCTAACAACCATTACTGACAGGGCTTAAAACCTTTATGGAAGTCATCAAAACGCCAGCGGCACTGTAAAGTCAGAGTCACACACTTTCGTTGACATTAATTCTTTAAGGGATAAAAAAAATGTTTTAAGAAAAAGAAAGGAGGTGGAAAATCCTCCCAAGGTCGACCTTTAGCTGAGCTGCCCCACAGTCAGAAAGGTTCGGAGAAGCAACCCTGACCTTTAGCAGGGTGGGAAGCAAAGAGGGGGGCAACTGGTCAGTTCCGGCAGTAGCTTCCCCGAAGACAGTTATACGCCAGGGTATTGCGGGGAAGGAAGCCCGACCTAGTCTTTAGGGCGTTTGGTGCTTTCCTGTCTTAGTGAACAGTGTGTATTCACTCCTTATTAAGGGTGAGCATTAGTGCATTTGGATTCCCTAAGTCGACTACAGATGTGGGATTTTATTTGAGTACTAGAAAGGGTCATTCTTTGCAGTCCAGATTTGGAAATCCTGGGAATTCCTTTTTAGCTCTTCCTCTTCTGGCTGTCAGTATCCTCTCTGGTTTTTGCTGGTCGGCAGGGGGTGTATCACAAGTGGAGAGCAAAAGCTAGTGTAACTCAATAGCATTGGGTAATTTAACTTTCTGAAAATAAAAAAAAAATGATTTCATACTACAAACTATAGCTTAGAAAGCTCTTTGGATATTTGATCATCTGCGAAACCGAGTAGGATATATGCTACAGCGACAATAAGAATAAATAGTGCATCCAAGTAAGAGACCAATTGTCTAGTTAGGTTGTGATTGGCCATTCTGTCGCCTCACTAAAGATGCTCTTGCTGCCTGACCTCAAATTAGGCTTGTGAGCATCCTCTGTTCAGCAAAGACGTTTGAGCTCCCAGTATGGACTTGTTTTAGAGTCTAAAATCCCAGCATCAAAGAATGTAGAGGTTTAATATACTTGTGCTCCAGAGCAGGGAAAGGACGACAGCAATAATAAAGGAGTGATTTCGAGGGTAACGTGAGCTCGAGGAACTTCAGACATCCTCTCGGAGCCCTGCGATAGACTGGGGGTGATTAGCTCTCACTACCAGCCCAGAAGAGAACGTGTGGACTGTTCCCATTTTCTAGACACAAAGAACTAAAGGTGGAAAGATAAATTAGCCTACCCAAGGTCGCATGCTAAAGAGAGCAAGCTTGGACTTGGGGCGTCTGACCGCGTTATCCCATGCCTTCACTCACCAGGCTACACTATGCAGACCAAAGTGAGGGAATGTGAGGGCCAGAGACCACTTTAGATAGGATGGGTCACTGCAGGCTCCCCCAGGCAGGTGGCGTGTCACCTGTGAGTCATGGATGCGAAGGGACTAGCATGTATGTAAACGGGGGCAGAGGGCTCAAACAACATAAACCTGGGATGAAAGATCCTTACTACAAAAAAGGAAGAGGCAATCTCAAAAGCACAGCCTTGAACAAGAAAGAGTTGGCAAGCATTTAAGAGCGGTTCTAGAACCTATCAGTTCATGAAATGTTAGCGTACCCATATCGCTGGGGCACTCCTGTCAGGAAGTCTGTCTCATGGGTCACGACACACGGGGAGGAGTCTTGACGATGGGTGTTGGGATTCATCCCCCATCCCCCAGGAAGATGAATCACCCAGCAGGCCTAGCCTTTCCCCTTCTCTGAAACAAACGTTCCTCATTAATTAACCTTGCCTGAAAGGTAGGGGAAGACCCAGTGAGCCTGTGACAAGACACAGCTGAACAGCATCCCTGTGTGTCCATCCTCAGTAAGTAAATCTAGCAGCTTATAAACATTCCCATAAAACTGGGTAATCACCCACCACCACACAATAAACAGAAATAAAAAGGAACAGCGATGATAATTTCTCTGTACTTCCAATATTCCATCTAATTTATTATCAGCACGTACATGTTGCTGTTCCCATAAAGGACCACAAAGGTCTGTCTAGAGCATTCTATTTCTTCATTTTGTCCTGCGACCTTGGACTATGGACCTTTCTAACTTTCTCTGGGACTTCATCTCTTGCCGTAGTCAGGACAGCATTCGCAGTAACAAAAGCAGCACTTCCCGAATGCTAACTGCATGCATGGAACTGTCCCTAACCCTTTATACTTACTAGTCCACAAAAGAGCATCATTTTCAAAGCTCCTGTGTGCAGTCTTCACGTTGTTATGCCCGGTGTGCAGGTGGCGACACGGGGGCTTTCATGAGTGGTCTCCCTCCCCTGTCCGTGCCGCTCCCGAACAGCTGCTGGGGCAGGCGATTAAAGCTTCAGAACTTCCCTTGAAGCCCTTCTGCCTCACTCTTAATGAAGTCCAACGAAGGGCTCGGTTTGATATGATGGAGCTCACTTACATTTGTAAAGGGAGAACTTCCTGCCTAAGACCCTCCTGATGTCCTTACTGTTCTAATGCACCAGGGTGTGGTTAGTCCAGCGCCTTCCAGTAGTGACAGGGACCTGTCTTACTTTCCAGATTCTCATCCGGATCACATGCAGGATCATATGCATACATATACACAGGATCACATACATGCACATCCCTAAGCCAGAACTCCAAAGTCTGAAGCATTTGAGCATTTGGCACAATGCCACCATGGAGAATTTCACACCTGACTCCATCTGCCAGACCGTAGTCAAAGCAGAGATGGCACGAAAAGCAATCCACAAAACTACCTTTAAGGCTTTGTGCATGAGGTATATATGAAAATAAATGAATTTTGTGTTTAAACTTTGGTCCCATCCCCCAAATACCTTGTCACGTATGCAGATATTTTAAAGTCTGAAAAATTCTGAAATCTAAAACACTTTTGGCCCCAAGCATTTCAGATAAGGGCCTGGATCCCATAACCAAGAATTCTAGCCAAGAAATGCCCATTCCATCCTGATTTGGGAATGGAATGTAACATCAAATGTGGGGGCTTCGCCTGCCACACCCTAGACCTCGGGGAATTGCTCTAATGAAGTTTTGTTTCCGTAGTCCTCTGCTTTGAAATCCACAGTAGAGTGTTATCTGGTCCAGCCACTTTTTATGCCTCAGGGGCCTCCCTGTTGTTTAGGTCTCATTGTTGGCCACATATCTTAGCATGACACAGCTCTCATTTAAATTGCCTTGCATCAAAATCTGCCTTCTTGATTAGGTCTCTGTCTGCGGGAACTTACTAGGTAGAGCACATGGGGCAGAAGGAGATATGTAATCAGGGAAATTATGGGAAGGAACACTAATTGGGTCGCCTCCTTAGCTCCTGTCTTTGGAGGATAGCTTCCTTTGGTGTGGGCTTCCAGCTCTCTAATCTGCTCTGGCATGCCCACCAGCGCCTCTGTCATCTCTGGAAAGTTTATTCCGTACATTTTAATGCCCTAACTCTAACAGCAGAGTGGAGAAGCCTATATTCTGGGAAACAGACAGAGAGCAGACCCCTTTCCTGTTTTGTGCAACGTTAATAGTGTCTTTGAGTTTTTCACAGGGGTGAAATCTGCAGGTGGCTGAATTCCTGCCACGGCATGTACTCAGAAATCACTAAGAGACACTGGGGAAACTGAGGGGATTTTTAAAATCCAACAACCCTCGTCTGGGATGACTTGGGTTGAACTAAAAAACTGAAGACCATCCAGCCTCCTTAACAGAGATAGATAGATAGATAGATAGATAGATAGATAGATAGATAGATAGAT
>LOEQ01005450.1:8496-25022 GCA_001685075.1 Bramus lutescens | reverse complement strand
CATATTCAGAGGCTGGAAAAATGAACTGGCCACGCATGGGTTTGGGAGTGTGTGGTTTCTCTGTATGTACCACAGCAACACGGAGCTGATAGACAATAAACAAGCAAGCATTATGGGTTATTTTCACCCACATTATAGACCTCCACCTTCATAAATCTTGACACGGTTGTAAGAAGCCGACTTTGCTGGGACCAGACTCGCAGGCGAGCTTCAGATCCCTAGCACAACCACAGTGTAACTTCATATTTACAATTTATCAGCCCTTCTCTGTCAAGCAAAATGGTTTTTAGTGCTTGCCTATTAGAGATCGCATGCATAATTTGAGATTGAGTTTTGGGGAGGACAGCCTACCATCTGTCTTTCTGACTCTGTTTTCAGCGTTTCGTGCTCAAGTTCGCCTGTGCGTCAGACTGTTGTAAAGCAGCGTTCCTACACAAGACCAGACACCAGTATAATCTTTCAACTTCAGAGTTGGTTACTTTTTTTTTTTTAGAATTATTTATGTGTTAGAGTGTTTTGCCTGCATATATGTGCATCACATGCGTGCCTAGTGCCTATGGAGGTCAGAAGATGATATCAGATCCCCCTGGAAATGGATTTCAATGGTTGTGAGCCACCATGTGGGTGCTGGGAACTGAACCCAGGTCCTCTATAAGAACAATAGGTGTTCTTAACCACTGAGCCATCTCTTCAACCCACTTGCAGAGTTTAAAAGGGACATCATTGAACCTACAATCTTTGTTATCTTTTGAGTAGTCTTCTGATTTTTGCCTGCTTTTAGGTGCCAACTTGGGTAGGGCTGTTTTTCATATAAAAGTTTGTTAGTGTACTTTGAAAAGTATCACAACTTTTTTTACAAAAACAAACAAACAAAAACCTTTACAGAGAAAGTAGAATATAACAGAGCCTAGAAAAATGGAGCTTAACCAGATTGATAGGAACCATGAAGATGTATAGAATTTCCCTTCTAAATTCTAATATACTAAGATTTTTTTCTTTATCAATAATATTGGTTTTTTTTCTGCAATAATATCTGCCTCGTAGAAAATCAGCTCTGTTGCTCTCAGGCTTGTATTTCTAAAAATATATATGCTTAGGATGGCTCTGTGAAATTGATTTTTTTAAAGTGTTCTCCATGATGTAGAAAGATTGTTCAAAAGAGCACCCCCCCCCAAGCCTTTCATGTGTGACGATATTGGTGTGGCGGGACATTTATTATGCTATAAATTCCATCACTGATTTTGGCCAGTCCAGATTGATACTGCAGTAACTGTAGGTAATGAACTTTCCAGACCTAAAATCAAGGTGGGGAGAGGAAAAGGAGGGGTGGCCAGTACTCTCATGGCTGTGAGAATACATAGCATAAGGATCATTTAGTTGCTTGTTTTATCAGACCATGCAGCCAATACCCTACAAAACAAGAAGGCATATATCCAGCAACATCCATAGGTTCCTTGACTGGCTTCAACAACTACAACAGCAAACACAATG
Source organism: Bramus lutescens (assembly GCA_001685075.1). Lineage (NCBI taxonomy): Eukaryota > Metazoa > Chordata > Mammalia > Rodentia > Cricetidae > Bramus > Bramus lutescens. The sequence goes on along the minus strand of LOEQ01005450.1, from coordinate 23,531 downwards.
AGAATATTTCTTGAGGGAAAGAAATGACTTATTGTTCCTCCCCAAAACTGTTCCCTCACATCTTCCACTCTCCCACCATCAGATGTCTATGAATCAAGAAAGAGATTTCCATTCCTAGATGCTGCTTTGTGGATTTTAAGTAATACCCAAAAGCTGGTACGTTAAAGGCTTAGCTCTTGGGATGATGCTGTTGGGAGGAAACTGAACTTTTAAAAGGTGGGGCCTTGTGGTCCACTAACAGATTCTTGATGGCATGGCCTTCGAGAGGATTGTGCAACTTTGGGAACCTCCTTACTCTTTGACATTTTGTCATGCAGTCCCACCAGGATGTGCCATGACAGTCCCAAAGCAACAGAGCCAACCACCCCAGGACTTGACTGGGAACCCTAGGACTGATAGCCAAAGTAAACCTGAATCTCAGATGTGTGTTTTAATAGGAAAACTGGTGAGCACTTTAGAGAGACCTGACCTCAGTGTCTCATAGCCAGGGTGAATGGACTCTCAGACAAAGGAGGATCCCACGGGGTGAAGGTAAACCAGTCCTCCATTCAGACATTCATGAAGAGAAGCTCATTCTTGAACCTGTGTAGAAATGAGAGGAACTGGAGGACACGGGCTCCAGGACACATCTCCACTAGAGAGAGCCATGGCACCATGTATTTCATCAAAGCAGCACCATCTCACACTGGAGGGATTGGCAGAGAGGGGAGGAATGGCACAGAGAGTAATTTGGGCTCATAAATACCAGTGAAGAGAGAGTTCAGTTTGGGGGGGCATAAAATAGAAGGGAAACCTGGGGAAATATGCATTAAAGTCATCATCCACCCCCCAGATAAGTCACAGAAGTGTTCAGTTCGTTCTTGCTCAGCTCTTTCCCAACTCTGTCATGTTTATATTGGGGCTAGGGCAAAGCTAAAAATGCTGGCTTCATGATGGTGGAAGTGGCATTTAGAAGTCATGGCTGTGTAGACTTGCAGGTTAGCAACATTTCATGTCTGTTCTGGGATCAGTATCCTCCATCCCTATCTCCCTGAATGTATAAAAGACAGAGACACAAATAGATGATTCATTTAAGGAAATTATTAAGAAGCAGCGTTGTCCCTTTTTTGCCCCAAAGACAAACACCACAGCTACTTCCAAGAGTCTCATCGTATTCTTTTTCCCTGTCCATCTATAGCATCGCAGAACTAGACAGCAGAAAGGTCTGTAGAGGATGTGTTGTCTGACTGTCGGGAGGCAGGGCTGACAGAATGAGCCCCCGGAGACCTCTTTGAAACATGAGCGTTTCTCATTGAGGAGATTGCCATGTTGTGTCTCACTGAAGAAATCATGGCTACAACAGGAAAGCCTTCAGATGTGAGCGCGTAGAGTCAGCTACATGGGGAAGCTATAGTCGGTGGTAGGGAAGACACTGGACAACACAGACAGGGTGCCCCATTCAGAGGGAATCGCTCCATCTCTGAAGACGTCGTCACCCCGAGTCACCTGTTACTGACAACCGTGATGGAGGTCAGTCCCCCTCCTAGATCTTCTGGGTCTTGCTCCATGGATACAGCATGAAGGAGGTGAGTGGCGTGGCAACGACAAGAGCCACCAGGTCAGGTCCTGCCTTAAATCCAGCTTTGTAGGGGAAAATAGTGAGTTTTGAAAAGCTCCGATTTTAGACCCATGCATAGAGAACGTATTTCATGCTGAGCCTCGGGGCTGTAGAGAATGCCATGGCACACAGGCCACCTCCAACTCAGCTCAGTCTGTTACTTTCAGGGACACAGTTGAAATCTGAACATGTCATTTAGAAAATTAGAATGATTAAGAGAGCTGAAATGCTGGTGAACTTCCAGAACCCTTTGGGTTGTCTTCTGGGGGGTCAGGGCAAAGATATAAAACCTGCCTATGGACCAAGAGAAGCATGGTCATATGTCTTTCTGAAATAACTAGGCAATTCAGTAGGCATATTTATGACCAATTAAGATGACCACGGGGTCACTTGGTGAGTTGCATAAAAATTGACCATTAATTGAGTAGCAAAATATTTGAACCAAAGTTGATTCACACATATCATTGTAACCTAAACTCAATAGCTGGTGGCAGTGTGCATAGTGACTGCTTTACCCCAGCAGAGCCACCAAAGAAATGAACAAACTACCCATAAATAAAAACCTATAAATTAAAAGCTGAAATTGATGATCACAATAAAAAAAATTGCCATGTATAGTTTAGCTATGGCGTATATGTTGGATAATTAAGAAATGTTGTCACTGGCATGATGGCTGGCCTGGTCTTGTTAGTAGCAAGTTAGGTTTGAGTCCCAATTTCCCTTGGTATGTCTTTGGCCTCAGGGACTCATTTAGCCTGGCTCTGTTGCTTTAAGCATCATGAAGTTACTATGGTATTAGTGTAAAATATGAACTCTAAGTGACTATGGTATTTGTCTTTGGGGCAACTAAAGGGACAATGCCACTGCTTAGTAATTTTCTGAAATGAATCATCTATTTGTGTCTGTCTATGAACTCTAAGTCACTGTGGAGTGATCATCCAGTATTGTTTTTATTAGAGGCTAATTATAAAGTCCTAGGATTTTAGTGTCTTTGGAAGAACTGGATTCACATATGTTTAGCAATAAAAACTTATCTCATCTTCATGATGTTTCTGGTTGGGGCATTTATTTTTGTGTGTGTGAAGGAAAAGAAGGTCATTAATAAAAGCTTTCAGGGTGTCCATTTTTGAAGACAGCAAAGGTAGACAGCATGCTGATGAAGTAAAAGGGTGAACACAGACAGAAGGTTCCACCATGACTGTGTGCCACAGTACAGTCTGTGTGTGCCCAGGGTGAGGGGTTAGTTGAGGTGCCCCTGGGTTGTTGTTGATGTAAACAGACTATCCCACAGACATGGTGTTCACCTTGTGCTCCTTAGGGTCACTTCCCATTGCTACTTTGGTTAGAAACTGAGTAGTTCTTAATAGAAATTACCTAGCTATTGTTAGTATTATCCAGCTCTGAATTTGACATTTTATTGATTAGTGATGGAAGTCCATTTCTAGTCCTCTTTGTTGTTGTGATGGAGTAATCACTTACCAACATCTTTAAATAATGCTATGGAGACACTAGGTACTGAGAAATAGACATGATAACAGTATTATTCAGTGCCCAAGGTGAGCCAAAAATACCTTCTACACGGCCTGGTATTTTCTATAGTTCCGGTAGCCTGACTTCTTAAAGTACTCAATTGTGGTCAAAGAATAACTGTCAAGAAGAGTCTTATTAATATAAATGTTTAAAGAGAAATCCATCTTGAAAGGTGCCTGAATGCAAGGGAAGGGTGAACAGTGTTAGACTGCCCAGATGGATCAAAATAGGAATGGTGCATGGCAGGAAACACAAGCAGCACTGAACTGGAGAGATGTCTGACCTGTGTTTCAACTGTGCAATCACAAGCCAACTCTCTATCTTAGCCTCCAGTTTCTTATTTCCAGAATGTAGGTACTCATAACATCCGCTCTCCCCGTCTCAGAGGCCAGCGTGCGGATGGGAAGGACTAAAATTAAGAACTTGTGAAGTCCCCTGCAGTAGAACCAGAGTCTCTCAGCACTTAGCCTCCAGCTTGTAGTCTTGGGCTGGCGAGACAGAGAAATTAGAGGCATTCTGTGTCCCCAAGGAGGAAAACAATCAGAGGTACAAGGAGAAAGTGGACCCTGAGAGAAGGTGGCTGGAACTGATTGGGTGAGAGAGAGGATGGTAGTAGGAACGCAGTGCGGAGAGGAAAGCTCGAAGGGAAAGGGGGTTTGGTAGAACTTAATGAGTGCAGGTTGTTTCTGCCAGTGGGAAAGGCAGAGTGCAAAAGGCAGCACCCCTGGACTGAAAGGTAGCATAAACAAGGGAATGGAGACAGAATGGAGAAGGTGACCCCGGGCAGATTCAGGAGGAAAGCATGGAAGATGAACAGGCTGTGCAGCTGGAGGCTCCGTTAGCACAAGGCTTCCCGTAACAAGCTCAGTGATCTGAATTACATTCCAAAAGTGATGAGCTGTTCCTCACGGTCAGACTGTTGATAGCACTTTATGCCATGTGGTGCTGTGCTAGGGAGGTATTAAGTTCATCACCTCTTCAGGTTCTCTCAGAAGCTCTAAAGGACAGGGTTGAAAAGATGACACGAGAAACCGAGGCTCAGGAGGGTCACAAGGTTGCTCCCAGTGTTATACAAGGAAGGCGATCGTTAGGGCTCCTGTTCTGTTTTGCTTCATTAAAAAAATTCTTTAGAAAGATAAATCTAGTGGCAAAATTCAAGATTCATAGAGAGACTTTGGACCTAAAGATGAGGGTAACTCAGTGTAGAGTTTATCCTCAATCTATGCTGGGCTTCAGCCCCAGCACCAAAAAGGAAACAGGGATGAGAGACGTCCATCAAGAAGTCCATATTTGAGATTTCAATAGTCTGCTTAAAATGGATGTAAGGTCTAGAGACATGTTTGTTTGTTTAAGAAACCTTTGATGTGGAATTCTTATCTTTCTATGTCCATAATTTATAGATTTGGCCCTTTTGTAGTGTCTCAACGTTCCTGTCTATTCCATTCACTTAGGTTCTTAAATTTTTGCCCCCTTTTTAAATTGAATAGCCCAATTCCTCTACTTCACTTTCAAGCCCTGGTAGTCTGTCTTCTACCTGCTCCATTCTATTAGCAATGCTTTCTGCGTGGCTTTTATTAGGATTGCTGAATTTTTCATTTCCAGCTTCATTTCATTTGAGATTTTATTTATTAGTTTTCTCTTTATTTAATTCAATTTTCATATCCTGAATTGTCCTCCTTATTTCTTTCCGCCGTGCAATAGTCCTGTTTTTGTCAACTTGACACGACCTGGGAGAAACTTGGGGGGGGAGTCTCGATGAGAGGCCATCTGGATCAGGTTAGCCTCTGCGCGTGTCTGTGAGGAATTGTCCTCATTGCCCCAGCTGTTGTGGGGAAACCCAGTCTGAAAGTGAATGGCAGGCACTATTCCCTGGTTTGAGGCCCTGGACTAAGAAGAGAGAAATCTAGCTAAGCATAAGCATGTGTTCATTCCTTTCTTTCTGCTGCTGACTGTGGGTGTGACACTATCAGATGTCTCTAGCCCCTGCCACTGTGACTTTCCCACGGTGAGGAACTAGAGCCTGGAACTATTGCTAGCGTGAGCTCTTTCTCTCCAAGATGGTTTGTCAAGGGTGCGTTATCACAGAAAGGAAACTGGGGAAGGACCCGTGCTGAAGAAGGGTTGCCGCTGTGATAACCACAAAGTCATAACTGTGTGGCTTTTGAGCCTCGCGGAACTATTCTGTTGGAAGAAGGTGGAAGGAAGGGTTCGGCGTGTTAGGCTGTAAAGGTTATTTGTTGTTGGAAACAGAACTTAATCTTACCTTTGAAGATAAGAATGCCGAGAGAAATGCAGAGAGTGGATGCCAGGTTCATGAGGTTTCAGAGTGGGATAAGGACTCTATCCAGCACCGGGATAGGAGCTGTCCATGTGGTATTTTAGCCACAGATCTGGCTTCTTTCTGCCTGCGTCCTGAAAATCTGAGTGAAGTTGAACTGAGAGATGATGGACTGGTTTGTTTGTTGGAGGAATTTAGAATGGGAACACATTCGGGCTGTGGGGAAGAAAGCGGGGGTTAGTACAGAGAGCAACACCACGGAAGGGAACTCTCCTGTGCTGCCCTGGAGCTAACGTGAGGATGTCCTAAAGAGACGCTCTCACATCCTGTACAGTGCATCTTGTGGGAATGCTGAGCCTCACAAAAAGCAACTGTATAGCAAAGTGTTTCCCTGGGCTCACCACACTGAAGCAGATACAGCTATGCTCCAAGTGGGTCTTCCGCAGCTCAGCTGGCAGCAGAACTTGGCAGTGTAAGCATTCGCATGGTATTGGATCTGAAAGCATGAAAGATGGAGGGGACCATGAAGAGTAGCCAAGGCCAGGCACCATATATCAGGGTCATGGTCCCTGCAGAGGAGGTCTTGACCAAGCCATTGTATGAAGCTGTGAAGGTGAAGCCTCAGTTGCCTTGGAGACCCCGGGACATCTGCTAATAACTGCAATTATGATGGATTGGAGCCTAAGTCTATGAAAGAAGTTTTGTATGACACAGGTGGCAGAGCTGGAAGAACCCAGATGATATTATTATGAGTCCCAGACACTGGGCATGAAGCTGCATGATTTGTTGGTTCCCTTATTTTTTTTTTGAAAGAAGAATGTTTACTCTGTGTCAATATGTTGGGACTTGTTTTTTATTTTCTGGGAGCTTATAGTTAAGAAGTTTCTAACTTTTAAAATGTTGGATTTTTTTCAGTCAGGGTTTCTCTGGGTAATAGCCCTGGCTATCCTGGAGCTCACTCTGTAGAGCAGGCTGGCATCAAGCTCACAGAGATCCACCTGCCTCTGCCTCACAAGTGCTGGGATAAAAGGTATACATCACCAGCACCCGACAATGTTGGAATTTTTAAAGACTGGGAGGACCAATTGGGACCATACTTTACATTATGAGGTGAGCATGGGACCTCAGGGGCAAGAGGCAGGAGGTAACAGGATGTGTTTGTGTGTCAAGTTGAGAAGGGGTAGAAGTGTGATGGTAGGTCTTAATTGTCAACGTGACATAGAGTCACCTGGGAAGGGAGTCTCAGTGAGGTATTGCCAAGACCAGATTGCCCTGTGGAGATTCCCATATGGAATTTTTTCTTCATTAGGTTAATCAAGGGAAGAACCACTTTGAGTGGCACCATTCTCTGAGTGGGTTTTAGACTATAGGTATTGAGAATGTCTCCTCTATGTTCTTGACCATGGATGGAGCTAGCTGCTTCAGTTTCCTGCCTTGGTTTCCCCTCAGTGATGACCACGACCTAGAATTGTTAGTGCTTTTTTGGGGATATTTTATCACAACTACAGAAATGGCTAAGTGATCCAAGGCTCAGGTCTGCATAGTTGGACACTAACCCACTCATAGCCATTCCTTACCCCACCAGGTCAGCCTCTTCCTTGGCCATTCCTTTTGCACACCTTTCCACTCTGTCTCTCGCTGTTCTCGAAGTAGGTAAAGATAGATGGACTGTGGGTTCCTTGGTAATTATGATGGCGTCAACACCTAGCACAGTACCTGACAGAGAGAAATACTAGTTGATGGAAGTCATGCAAGCCTTCAGAGTTTTCTTTCTAAATCTGGAGCCAAATCCTATAACCCTTGTTTCAGAATTCCACAATGGTTCCCTTTCATCTCTAAAACAAAGTCACAATGCCTTTGTGTGGCATTTATTACTCTATGACTTAGCCAGTACCGCATTCCTTAGCATTGCCCAACTACGCCACTCTGGTCTCTGCATTCCTGAGTACTGAACACAAAATGTATTTAATTGTCTAAGTAGTTCTCCAGCCTAGATGCCTATGAGTCCTAGTTACCCGTATAACTTGAGTGCTAATGCTGCCTGCTCCTAGGGCAGTTCCCCTATTCCCTACCCTATGCTTGGCATCCTCCTATGCCAGAAGGCTCACTCAGTGTTAGGCTGGCATGTCCGTCTGCCTGGAAAGTCTGCTGCAATGGGGCCCAGCTGAGTGTCATCCTCTGGTGAGGGACAAATAAAGAAAAGTGTTAGGAGAGGTGTTCAGGGAAAGGTAATGGGCTTAGTTTTCAGTTTCTCTTTTGTAAAATTGACTCCTTTGGTTTCTCTTAGTGAAACCTAAGAATCACTCAAGCATGTTTTTGAAATGACTGCCTCCCTCCCCTGCCTATTAAGATGCAGGGTGGTTGCACTTCAAAAGCCAGGGTTCCTCTTATTCCTTACTCAGCAGAAAAGCTCGGGCAAACAAAAGGAAGAAACTGACATCTTTTGGATTGACAGATGTCAAGGGACACCACCATCTAATTTCCTTGTTGATTAATTTGAAGGTAATTTCCTGGTAACCCTGGCTTCCAAAAATGTATTTTAAGTGGCATGTTGGTAAAAGAAAATTAATTTCTCTACATTAAACTTGCCAGTTTTTGAATTAATTGCATGAGCATAACAATCAATTAATAAATGTTAGGCAAACAAGGGAAAATCGGTCAATTAAAAGTGACAAAATTGCTTCCAAGGGTAGATAAAGCATAAGATTGTCATAATGCTCACTTGTAAGTGGCGACTGCCTGCCTCAGTACAGTTCAGCACCCACTTTTCTGCACAGCATTCCAATTGCCAAGACTTTATGATACTTGATTATAAATAAATTACCACCTAAGCCCTCCTCGCCGCTGTGGCAGCCTTAAAGAAACTAAACACAAGCGGCAGTCCCCCAGCATCCTGGGAGAAGGTCACTGCTCTAGGAAGGTGCACTGTGCACATGGATTCCTAAAGAGCAGCCTTTGCCAGGTAGACCAGCACTCTCTAAATATCAGCCAGCACACTTTGCCAGGAAGCTCTGTCTGTTGTCTTCCTCGGATAAATTCCAGAACCTGGGCATACGTGAGAAAGGGCAGGACCTAAGGAAACTGTTGGCCTTCTTAAAGCATCCAAGTCAAACCTTCTTAACACAGTGCCAGCCATTCTATTACACGTGGGGTTGACAAGCACCTGGGATGCATGGATGGCCTCTTAGTTCCTAGATGTTGAAATTGGTTCCCACTCACGGGAAGGTGAATGCCATAGGGAGTATATTTCTGGCGGTAGAAGATCCCATGGCTGCACAGATCTCCTTACGGGGTCCACCATTAGGCTTGCCTGATCTGCTGAGCTTGTCTTCAGCCTGACTCACAGGAATGTGTTATCAGAAACTAACTCCTTGTCATATCAGACATAGACTGAAAAAGAAATTCAGCCTTATAGTTTATCAAACATTAATTAATTCCCCTATTTTTTCCCAAGGGCATTTCTCATAATGGTTCTATATAAAACTTCTAGAATGTCTCCATTTTAGCATTGTAGAAATTTATGAATAAAGCTTGGAGAAAAATGTTGACCTCCAAGAAGTGCATTTAAATGGTGACAACCAATTGAATCATCTTCATTTGAATGTTGACAGCTTCTCAATAAAAGCCATCTCCAAGATGGTTTTGTTTTTTCCACCAGTCCTTACCACATCTAGAAGTACCAATACCCTCCTTTCTGAGGCTCCATACCAAAGCAGAAGCCCTGTTACTCCATGCTGCCCTGCTTCAGACCCCATAAAATACATTAGAAACTCAAATGTTGGTCAAGTTGTCAACTCTGCCTTCAGAGTTTATCCAAAATCCAGTAAGGAGGCAACATCTTCTCCCTTGCCTGAACCTCTGCAGGAGTATTCATTCTACCTGTCCTTCATGGTCTAACAGATCCACAGAGCAGCCAGGTAAACCAGCCAGAAACATAAAGCAGACCTCATCGCTCCCCACTGTGTGCCACTGTATCACAAGAGCCTAGGGCAGTGTCAGGCAGTAGATTAATCTCTGCGATAGTCTCGGATAGATGAAGGAAAGCATGTGGCTTGAATGGAGTGTATCACATCTGGACACTTGAAAAGCATCATCTGACTGCAGAGAAACCAGGGAAAAGGGAGGCATCTCCCCTTGAATCTAAGTAATCCACACACCTGCCAATCACCCACTGACCTCATATCTCCCTACGAAATTGTTAATGGCAAAGAAGACATTGCAGGAGAGTGAGGTTCACTGCCTCTCAGAGCCTTTCCTTTGGGGGCCATGCCTGCCCAGACTAAAGCAGAGCTAAGGAAACATGTGCTGGAAACACTTGCCTTCTTTCTCAGCCATCATGAGCTCCAGTAGTCAAGAGTCATTCCTAATTTTTTTTGCTAAAATTCCAAGGAGACAGCAAGAGATGTGATACTCTGACACTAATGAGACTCTACCCAAGGAACTGTGATTTTAATTATAATAGATTTGGAGGAGCCATTGACGAACTGCAGGAAAACAGTGTGTTCCACCCAGATCTAGGGAAAGTGCATTAATATCCCATGTTTTTGTTTTATTTAGTCTTTCCTGGCTGTGTGGAGAATCACCTGAGGTAACGGGAGGGCTTCTTGGGGCTACATCAAATAGAGCCGTACAAAGAAATTTTATCTGCCACTTCCCACACCATGGGCAGGGACCAGACTACAGAGGAATATTTGCTCTGCTGTGCCTACAAGTTTACAAGATTGGTTTGTTTGGCCACTGACACTTGTGAGCTGACGCAACCTTTCCAGCAACTTCCGTCCTTCAAAGGTTGAACGTCCCCACTCCCTAACCTGGCTCACTATGCCTTGATATGGGTTTTGGGTTTTGGCAGAACTGCTCTCAGCTCAGAAGGCTGATCCAGGCTGGGTGTGAACGCTTGCTCGCTTGCTCGCTTGCTCAGGGTGAAGCCTGCATAGGAGCACTGCTGCTGATTGCTTCATTAGAACCCTCTGCGCTTCAAGGGCCATATGCTTTCAAGTTTCCCTAAATGGTATTAGGGAAAAATATCCTCCAGGCATTATTTTTAAAGGGGACTTCAAACGTTCCCCAAGAAAAAAAAGAAAGGACAGCACGTTTGAACTCCAGGGGGTTGCCAGAGAAATCTCGCTTAGCAAGGCTCTGAAAATGAAGTCATATTTTCGGTTTCAAGGGGAAAGAACGTGCTGGTCACAATCAGGGATAAATTTGAAAAGTGGATGGAGAAAGATGCAGAAAATCTCCAAATCCTGAATCTTTACCATTAAATAGCAAAGCAGATCATGACTTGAGGAAGGAACTTTTTTAAGGCACATTTTCCTGTTCTATACGATTCCTAGGGAAAGCTGAACACTCTCCCGACATTTTCATTGTGCACAAGTCTAAAAGTTCTTTCCACTTCCACACAGGAGAAAGATCCAACATGATCCTTCTTCCCTGCTCTTGGGATACACGGAATCACACTGACTTTTTAAAGAGCAGAAAGCCAGGCCACAGGAAGGAGGAAGCCATTCCTCTGATGGAGCCCTATAGAAGTTCTGTCCCAGGGCTCAAATTCACCAGGTTCAAACTTTCCTCTCTTAAATAGACCCCATCTTGATCTTGGCTGCAATGATGTCTGCTTTCTTTGGCCTTATAGCTGTGGTGTTGCACATGAGAAAGACTCCTGAGGAAATCCTTCCATCCCCACCCCCATTGATAATTCTAGAATCTTATGTATACTCTACATTCACTCGGAGGAAGGTTGCACTGTATGATAAACCATGAAGAGGAAAACCCGCTCCCTCTCTATGTAGGTTTATATTAAATTGAGATGCTTCCCCTTTTCCATTTGTCCCCACACTTGAGTTCCTGGTGTCAGTTTGTATTTGGCATCATGAGCATATGAAGGTCTTGCTAGTGTGTATGATGTTATTACCAGGAGCACACCTGCAGCTGTCTGCACTACAGCCGTCTTTGTACCAATTGCTTCAAAAAGTATTCTTGAAAATAAAGAGGGGGGGACTCTTTCTATGGGAGCTTTCAGGTTATAGAGTGCGGTTTCTATTTTAATTCTTAGAATCGATCTTCCCAAAATGAGAGCTCCTTTTGGCTCTGGGCTGTGCATCTCTCTGCGCCCTGAGCCTTGTTTTAAGCCTTTCTCTAAAATGGAAATCCTGATAAAGACATAGAAATAGCAACGGGAAGCAGCAGGCCCGAAGAAAGTGCTGTCGTAGCTGACACCACACCCTCAGCTATTTAAACAGCTTCAGAAGACACTGCTAGAAGCTTGTTAAGGAGTTTCCAAATGTGTGGCTGCAAATGACTATCTCTAATCATGGCTGAATAAACCAAATGCCGCAAATGAGCTGGTGGCACGCTCAGAAGGCCTGCAAGGGCTGGGATTGCATCTGCTGAATGGATAATGACCTGTGTCAGTGAGTGGTTCTTTGCAAAGTTAAAAGTCCTAAGTTTGATCAATTCGTTTATATATGTACACAGACACAGAGGCAGGCAGACATGCACGTGATGCACACGAGCGTGTGCATATACACACATGCACATGAATGTACATGTTTAGGAAAAGAGAGGAAAACGCCCTCTGACAATATCATTCTGACTGGTAGGGAAAGTGCTGGACAAGCAGTCATTCTTAGGTTTGATCTTTAAGGAATGTTGTGTAAATTCATGGAATACTGGAATTTTAAATAATTTTCTAAAATGTATATAACTTACCCACTTGCTTTAAACAATTTTAATCATCAAGCAGTTTTAATGATTTATTATTATTTGTTTTTACTTTAAGAGGACAATTAAAACCTACTCTACCCTAGGAGACTGCCCTTCGCTGATGGTTAGGGTGGCTCTCAGCTGTGGGTAACTCTCTTAATTCCGCCACCCCTGTAACTAAGGAAGAAAAGTGTTGGCTCCACTCCGTATCTAAATCATTTCTCCAAGTTTTCCTTTCTGGTTAAAACACGGTGATTATTATCCCATAGTTCTTTAGGATGAAGGAGGAGTGGAGCAGTGTCCCCCCCTTCTGTGGGGCCACCTTCCTGTTTCCTCTTGACCGGGACTGCCATCTTTGCACAGGGGAGCACTTGGTTCATGGCTCACAGCTGACTTTAAACATTTGTTAGATTTGGTATTGTTTAGAGCATCCATATAAAATTCTGCTAGCAAACTTGAGAGAAAACTAGGAGACTTAGAACCAGACTGGATGCCAAACACGGGAAAGTGATGTAAAACTGTAACAGTGTATAAGCAAAAGCTAGAGACACATCTTTGCCTTGGTTTCTAGCCAAATATAGACTATGGTAGATCTTTCCTAATAAGAAAAGGTCCTACGGGTTCCAGAGACAGTGTCTCTCATACCGTAACATTCCTTTCTGGGAAGTGGAGCAAGAGGAGGAAATAGGAAGCCGGTGTTTATTCCTTGCCTGGCACGAGACTCGTTCCGAATCCTCTTTGTCTCCTGACACGGTCAGGAGATACAAACGCAGCCTGTATATTGAGTACCACCTCTCTGCCCTGTCAGTGGCGCTAAGCCACAAGGAGTTCTGGGGGGCCAGGAAGGGTGGTGCCCATCCTCCACATCAAGTGACAGGGAATGAGAAAGTTGCCCTCTCCTGTGGCACAATGGTCCTCTGTCCCTCTCTAGGAGACTTTAATAAAGTAACTGAATCAGGTGAAATTTGATCAGATGTGTACAGCTCGGTCTTCCCGCTTTGCCACGCAACAATTTATAGAGGTGTTTCTACCACAGTCCTGTTTTATTAAATGATATTTGAAGTGTTCCACTCTCAGAGAAAATGTGGTTTATATCCTTGGCATACATTTACATAATCTCGTTAAGGAGATCTCAGCCTCTTAGTTAAACTACCCCAATAAAAAAGTCTCATCTTTGGCAGAAGACTGTTTTCTCCAGAGGGAACAAGAAGCAGATATGAGGTCTGGGCCCATTTTGGAGAACTTTGACTGCAATTGTAGTTCTATTTTTCATGTTATTTATTTGAACTTTGTTAAAGGAGAGCAATGAGTAGTAACTGTTATGTTGGGAGGATATAGTCACGGAAGGAGAGAATGCTCGGTCTAATGGATATTAAATGTGGGTTTTAAAAATGAATTTTTACTTGTTGCTCAGAAAATATTTCTATTTAAAAAAATAAATAAACAAGGGTGATGAATTACCAGGACCCTCAGCTCCCCACTGGAGCCATGAAATTAAGGGTTAACAGCCCTGGATTTCCCTGAATTAATCAGGAGCTGAGCCAGGGGCAGGCTGGTGAGGGGGAGGAGATTGGCAGAAGTCAGCCCTTCCCCAGGAGGGTCCCAGCACAACAACAACAGAGCGAGCCCACTGTGGGGTAGCCACTGAGAAGGCGGACCCTTTCACAGAGAAAAGCTCAGGCACCGGAAGCATGGCCCTAGCCCACAGCAGCTCAGGCCTCCTACTTATCAGGTGCCAATCCTCCATTGTCTGTGAACCAAAAAGACACCACCAGGTCTGGCTGTTTTTCAAGACAGAGTTCATTGTAAATACATGCTTTTCTCCTTTGGAAGGCAGGCTATGACGTGCCCCTGGGTGGCCTTTATTAGGATCTCTGTGGAGAGGAGCTTGCAGCTGGGTGGATGGTTTGGCCAGGCGTGCCAACCGATGCCATCCCAGGCAGTAGGGAAGGCCAATGCCCAGATCCTCGTGAGAGCCAGACCTGGGGATCCACCTTCCTTACAGACTTCCTTTCTCTTGTGCACACCAGATTTTAAGAACCACCAATTCTAGAAGTTGTTTGTGCCGGTTTGTTTAAACAAAATCCCGATATCAACATCAGATATTTTCTGGTTTCTGATTAAAGAGTTCAATGTGCTTTCCGTCGGCACCTGGCCTTTTTCATCACTTTGGGTGCGCTGAGCTATCTAAGGAACTCCATCTGTGAGAGCACCAATCCCCTTATTCACCCACATCTCTGCCTGGTGGGGGTCATCCTTTAGGACCGGAGCATGCTGGTGAACACTGGCTCTCTTCCTTCCCTTCACTCCACTCTCTACAGTCTCTGCTTCCAGCTTCCCTTCGCTGGCACGGGACCAAATAAAGCGTCTTACGTTCCTGTGACGTCATGCTTCCTCCTTGCCTCCATCCAAATCTGAAGCGATGTTGTAGAGTCCCTGAAAATTAAGGCTCGCCACACAGTGATAGCCCCTTCCACCCAAAGACTGATCTCTGCCAGAATTCTTTCTTACAGCTATTCAGACCTCTACCTACCTAGTGCCCAGACTTGCTCCTCTTATCCCCACCAACGCGGCAAGTCCACCTGAAACTCTCCCTATACATGCTGTCCAGTATCAATACTCCTGTTATTAAGGTGATTCTTTAGGAGGACTCCCAGAAAGGCTATCATCATCCCCTAAGTTCACAGACACCTTCCATGCCTACCTGGTGACATTCCAGGACGGCCTCTCCTCCAGCAGACCTCCCCATGGTCTGTCTTCCCTGGCATAGAGCATTTCCTCTGAATCATCTCCACACATTCCTGCCACTTCCTTGAGAAGTCAGCCTTCCCCACTTGAAGTAACTTACATCAATTTACAATTTTACTTCCAAAGTCAGTTTCTACAACTAAAATCTGAGATCTTGCCAAAAAAAAAAAAAATCGT